>CAIGRM010229490.1:0-13279 GCA_903798335.1 Fraxinus albicans
GTCAGGGGGGGTGTCACTCCCCCCTGGCAATGTAGCATTGCTCTTTCTTTTCTCTCTCTCACACGGGTCACAACCCAAAAAATATGGAATACATCCACTATTTATAGGATCAATAATTATTTTTATTATTTGTAATAAAAGTCTTCCAAATTTCACTTTTGAAGCAATTACCTAACACATTCGAACTAAATGGGTTCATGGAATATCGGAATCGGTTCCGTGTGAACTGATTAATCCATAGCAAAATTCATTTTCAAATTTGATGAAGAGAGGGAGATTCAAACATTTGTAGCTTCTGTGGAACATTAAATGCTTGACCATTATGATACTTGTAGAACCTTAAGAATTTGTGTGAACAAAACATATATATTCAATTCTAGTAAAATGACAAATAAAAAATATTTTTTAATTACAATTATTAGTCTAACAATGACCCATCGATTGAACCATTGACTCCATGACACGATGATTTGATCGGTCGATTCTCATTACTATGGTAAATACTAGACAATATTGAATCCTACCATAAACATTGTTTAAGGAAAAATCCCAGATCGAATATAGATCAACAAATAAGAATTTGAGTCCTCTTAATAATATTTATCTTTTAAGATGAAAAAAGTAAATTAATGTTATTTATTTATTTACGGTTCATACTCCGTACATAATATGCATTTATCATGTTTTATGATTTTTTTTTTCCAATTAAGTTGTCTGAATATAATTTTATACATTTTTAAAATAAACTATTTCATTTTTAAAATAAACTAACTCAAATTGGATCTTTTTAAACATAAGTTGATTAACTCAAAACAGAAAAGAAAGAAAGTTATTTAAAAATATTTTATAAAATTAGTAAGGCCTTTTAAACTACAAATTTAAATAATGAAACTCACATTCTAAAATTACTTTTTTATTTCTTTTATTGGCCAATGGCATAAATAACGTAAAATATGATTTTCTTGAATTATTTTACAAAACTTGTATAAAATTGTAATCATTAATTAGAGAAACACTTGGAAATCAATTCTTTGAAAAGCTCGAATCTACAATTTTAAAGTAATATAATTTTTTACCGTGCTAAGGCGAGACGTGTCACGTCTTCAAAATTCGAGATAATGCAAATTTTGATTTTCATAATTATTTTGAGAAACACTCGAAAACTTTTTCTTTTGAAAGGTCTCGAATATAGAAGGCGTTTACGTTTGAATAAACAATACAATTAATTTGGCACAACATTAAAATATCTCAAAATTTCCACGTGTCGACTAAGAATAATAAAATATGACGTGAAAATCGTTGTCTAAAAATAATCTCGTCTTAATGCATTTTTTTCTAAAACTTTATTAATATAATATAGCCTTTATAAACATAGGACATTTGAGAAAAAAAAAAAAAAAAAACTTTTACTTGTCGATGTGTCCATAACTCGTAGGTCATCACAAACCCAACATCATATGTCCGATCATCTAAGCACCTCATCAACTCTCTTATAATCCAAGTTTCTGAAATATTGCGATTCGTGGAATGAACACACACATGTTTTGTGAGCAAAACACGGTGCACTTGTGTGCATTGCACTTTCACCTAAGCAGCAAATTCAGTGTACATGACAATTAATGTATTCATGACAATTTAAGGTATACATAACAAGATTGTAACTAAGATCTCAGTAACTAATAATGATTAACAAATAATCAAGATAACTGATGAGTGAGTTTCACTCATTATTTTTAATGTCACTTAAACTTGATATTTTGGTTGTCTGAGAGCAATTTAGAGCGTTTGATGTCGTGTTCATATTGTTTTATAGGTTAGGTAACTTGGTGAAAACGGTGAATTTAGAGCACGAAAATGAGCCAAAATTATATGAGTGTGAATATGCGTGGAAGAAATTTGAAACAGAGATCTAACGCTACACTGCCAATAAGAAATGGGTTTTAAAATTTTTGGATTCTTTTAAACGCCTAATCTGTCCCCAATTTATCCAATACTTTAGAAGGGTATAAATATAACCCTAGAGAACACTTTGAAAGGCGGAATTTGACAACGGAAGAGGTAGGGAACAAAAGATCGATCTAAAGAAAGAGAGACAACATGAAGGAGGAGAATTCAAATGTCAAATCGGTTTTTCATTCTTTTATTCTCTATGCTCTTAATATTAAAATTGATTATATCTTTTCTATTATTCATGAACTAAATTTCAGAACTAGTATTTGAGACATGTTTGGATTTTAATATAGTTATTTCATCCAGTTTTTCCATAAGTTTATTTGTCTTAATTCTTGCGCATTGCTTTCAATTACCTGATAAATAGTTGAATGGTTTGATATTATAAATTTCGGTACTCGAGAGAATAAAATTTAGGTGTAATCTTAGAATAGCACAACCTAAGAAATTATAGGTTTCAAGAAAAAGTATAATTCTTTTTAGGCTTATTCTATTTAAGAACCACGTACTTGACAATTTCTAGATTTTAATTCGGAATAAAAATATTGAATTAAAATATAGAGATAGGTTCTATTTAGCACTCAAATGAGGGAATAAAATTAATTTAGAGTTCTTGCTTATAAATTTAGGAAAAATTGATAGAAGTAGCTATAGAATTTGAAAAACATTGTTGAGAGTGCGGTGAAATCATTCCCTAGACTTTCTCACTTTGATAAATCTCTCGTACAACTTACATTGATTTAGTGAATTTGCCATCACATTTATACGTGGAATAGTATATCAAAAATTTGATTCAAAAATTTGATTTTCTAGATAGAACAGAGACTAAAATAATTATAGTACTCCGTAGAAATTGAATCTCAATCCCTATGAGTTTGACGTTCTTACTTAATCTTATATTACAAAATTTGACACTATCCACTTGATATATAATTACGTTATACAAAATGCGTAACAATAACAACAGTGTCCCGTATGACAAAGGTGATTGGCCATAACAAGTTGATGTCAATCTCAAACCGGGGTTGATCCTTACCAAGATTTAAGCACTATCTTAGTTCTATCACCCATCTCAAAATCATAAAATTGCTCCCATATAGTGCATAACAAGAGGGTGGAGTATATGTAGTCATGTATGAAATTGAAACGAGATGTATGTAAACATTTTTTCTAAAAAAATTATACACGTATTTCTAATATAATTTCACATAGTCAAATTTCAAGATATCAAGTACATCGATCATTACTATCCAAATCAAGTTTCAAGATAGAAGTACGTTGATCATTATCATCGATGTGCAGATGAAGTACTTTTGCATATAAAATATCCACTCAACTTTAATAGTCGAGATTCCACTTTAACTTGGATAGTGGACCCTTTTTTGGCCACTGCCCGTGGGAGACTACTCTGTATACGACTAGGCTTGCCGAAGATGAGAAAAGAGACAGGTGGAGATGGACTTTATAATTTCAAATATCATTTTATGGCTTTGGTAGGCAGTGGACTCCAACAAGGATTGAATTTCGTTGAAAAGTTTCTTGACATAATGCTTCGCTGTACGTTTTTAATCTAGTATAATCGTTTATAACATGAATTTCGTCATTTTTAATGTTTTATAGATTGTAGTGAAGGCTCTAAAAACGCTCAAAATATAGGAAATAAACATTTAAATATTTTAAAAAATACAAATATAAATTCTAAAAACCAAAATTCTAAACTTCAAAATAAAATTTGATACATTCTAAAAAAAATAAAAGAAAAATTTGAAAAAAGCAAAATTCTAAAAAAAAATAAAAATAGTTTAAGTTCTTAATGGTTATTTATATAAAAAAAATTTAAAAATATATTTCAATGAACATAGATAAAAATTCTCGGTCCACGTCATTAATTTTTATATTAATTTTATATGTTTTGCCAATTTCAATTTTTTTTTTTGTAGTGAAAAAATTATTGTAAGATTTACCAACTTTAAAATGTATATATTACTTAATCCCTATTTGGTGGGGGATTAAAATCAAAGTTTTAATAGATTATTTATAAATGTTGATAAAATATATTGTTGAAAAATTGTGAATTACATGAAACACGTGCTTAAAATTATTGTGGACTCTAATATGGGGTAAACTTCTAAGAAAATGTGGTGTCAATACAAAGAAAAAACAATACACAAGGACTTGATGTGCAAATGGGCAATGGTAGTCCCTAAACGTTGTCCCTCATGTGTAATCAACCCTTATGGACGGATTCCAATATTTGCAACATTCCCTTATTTGCTTGACCACGCCATTTGTTTGTTTGGCTCCCTCATCCTAGCCTTCTTCGATATCCCCAACATTTTTTTAAGGTTAAAAGATGTTACCTGAGATTTGGATAGAGCTCTTGACCTATAAGTGGAGCAATGGCATGATATGCTATGGTATGTTCTGAAGTAGACCTCTTTAATGTATGCGATCTTTGCTAGTTAATTAAAAAAAAGGAAATCGCAAGTGCGCAAGAGAAAACCTGATAGCTGCCCCCATGGCATGATTATTATCCTTTGTGCTTGAAGGATATGATTCACTCATTTGCAATTTTCTTTTTTTCATTTTCAAAAGCTGTTGGGATTATATTTGGGACGTTTTAATCGAAGCTTGAGCATTTGTTGCCTGAGATTTGGACAAATATCTAAAATTGGTGTTTTTAATTTGAACACAATTAACAATTTTGAAAACTTTTTATCTAAGGTTTCACAATGCAAGCGTTTGAAAATCGATTGCTAATATTAAGAGATTGACCGTCAAATTTAGGACTTATAGCTAGCCCAATATCCTAAGCAAGGTGCATACGTATTGCAATTGGCTGCAGGGGCCAGGCCTTATTTAATTTTGCTTTGCTTTTCTTAAATAACTAAAAAGTTCGAAAAATTATAGGACAAACCATAAAAATTAACAAATGATGTTTATTTGCATGACGATGTTTATCATCATAAAAATTAACAAATGGCTGGTAGAATATGAGAAATGTAGAGAAACTGTACATCTCTTTGTTAACAAACCTAAACCATTCTACAGCATCCATTTCAGTTGCAACTTCTTTATAGGACATTGTATTCTCTGAGGTTTTTCAGAAAGGTGTCTCCAATTGGAGCTTCCACCCAAGCCTTAGAACCTTGTTTGGAATATAGTTTTCCTGTCCAAACATGCTTTCCATGAACAGTTATCTACTTCTGGAAAATAAGCCCTAACCATTTCCTTGCCTTTATCTAGAACAGGCACTACTAGGATCTCTGTGCCTACTAGAAATTGCTGATATGTTAATGTATGCACGTATTCATCTTCTGAATAGTGGGGGAATACATGGCGACAAACAGGTAGGCCCTTTTCGGAGGCTTCCTGTATAATAAACATTAATGGAGACAGATTTCTGTTCCAATTGCGTCGAGTTTGTACCATCAACACTGAAATTACCTTAACTAGTTGGATCCTGTAAAACTTCCACGCTTTGTATATCTTGGCAAAGCGTGCGAAATGCGATAAAGTACCGTTGTTCGAGTAGAACTGGCTGTTGCTAGTTGGTTTATTTCCCTGATCGAAATGTCAGTAATTAGCAAACATTTGTGAAATCTCGTAGCACTTAAAAGAGTAGAATAGTAAAATCGAAAAAGCAGAGGTACAACTATGTACAATGATGATAAGACGCCAATTTAGTTGTTAAATACAATTAGATTTGAAGTTGAATGCCCGCTTTACCCTTTGAGCAGCAGCATATACAATATGCACTGAAACAAGCTCCTTGCATGATGATATTAGAATGTGTGTAAATGTTTATACATTTTACAGGGCAATCTCTCGACTTACTTCATGTGTCCGGAAGACAACGGAGAATGCATTCAGCTCCATCCAACGCAAGAGTAGTTCTTCGCTCCTTTGATACTTAACAAATGGTAAGTTCACTGAACAGTAGCCTCCAATATCACTATGATTCAAAGAATACCCTTCTGGATCTTCCTTCTCCTTACCCACGAGACTACTTTTCCATTCTTCTACAAATTCCCTGTTTATTTTTGCCCATAGCTCTGGGTATCTATTATGGGCCGTAATTGGATCTTCACCTATGAAATTGTAAATCAACTTGATTACACAATGGATTTGAATGTTTGGACTAGAGGTTCGGTTATAAGTGTCTCATAGTTGCATTTTTCTCGAGAATATGGAAGCATTGTACACATTATTATGGGAAGCAAACAGGAGAAATTTACGAAGAGGGAAAAAGAGTTGTGATATGTAATTGAATTTTTTCTAGTTGACGTGTTCTATTTTTCTTTTTTACCTAGAGACTGTAGTGAGGTGACAACATAAGTTTGACTTCAACCTGAATAAATGCAGGCATCAACTGGCAGGCCTTCACCAAAATCAGCCATCCATCCCCGGACTCCATCATCCACCATTTCTTGCAAAATCTGTTTGAACCAACTTTCTGTCTGTGGATGGGTCAGATCCAGCATTCCAACATCAAAAGCTGTATTAGGAACCATATAAGGGTCTCCATTTTTCTCCTTCACTAAGATATCTAACTTCATCGCCTCCTCAAATAGGTTTCGTTTTGCATTAGGCTTTTTGTCCATCTGCATTCATGAGTTGGAGGACCGTCATCAGACATTATACCTGCTATTAATTATGATTGGTAATGATAGAGTTGCATACCAGAGCTAAACAAGGATTGCAATATGTCATCACTTTAATATCCCGTGCACCTAGATCTTTGATTAATTGTTGCCATCCTGAATACCTATTTGAATCCACTTCCCAGTTCCACCAAAGTCGTGATCCAATAACTGTCTTCCTCTGCCCTACCCAGTCCTGCATAAGGGGCATAGGATGAAATTTTTTAACCCTGATTCATTGATCATTTTCCAATATTCATGATCATATTTCATCCCCCAACTTCAAGGTAAAAATAGAATGAAAAAATGACATATTGTAAATATATAGATTCTTGGTTCCTGTATATTAAAGACATCTGAATGAAATAATTCCCCTTCTATATTAACTCATAGGTTATTGTTCAACCTGCAACCAAAATGCTGATACTGGAGTTTCTTGAGCCTGCAGCTCCTTCCACATATGAGGTACTGTTTCAGTGCCACCTTGCAATCCCACCACAGCACCTGATATTATCCAATCAGGAAGTTTTTGAGGTCTCCCAATGGTTTCTGTGAAGTGTTCGATAAGCTCAGTAGGTGAGTTCCCATGCAGTATTCTACCTTCAACCAAATCTCCATGTATCTACAAGAATTTCCAATAGTTGCAAAAAATGAGAGTGAAAATTTTGGTTCTTGAGGAAACCTTATCTGAATGGAAACTCGATATACAGGAAATATGTTTGTACTTCCTTTCTCTGGGTAAAGGTGCAGTTCGAGAGATTCGTGTTCTGTTTCATATTTTCGTCATTTGTACAGACTTTGAAAATTGGATTGATGTTCTTAATCATACAAGGTTTTGAAATACACACACTCTTACACCTCCAGGGATCATACCATATTAATAGATGTACTAAGGTAGCGATAGTGGAGTTTTGGATTATGCTTATAATCCTGAATGCCAACTGCTATTTATGATGACAGTACTATGTATTGATGAAGATACCTGTATCTGGACGCTGTCATCTTTTGTTAGATCAAATACTGAATAGTTGTATCCTTCAAGGTAAAGTGACCTCATTTTGGATGTCATATAAAAAGGTGAAGGAGCATAAGTTGTACTTTCATCACCCCCTGCCCTGCATTTAGACAAAAGCACATGTTAAAATGGTGATTAATTTGATCTTCAAATATTATATATAGTTTACCTGTAGCTAACCAAATTCGCTGCAAATGTGATAGGTTGATCACCTCTCCCCATTCCTTGCTCTTCAAATATTGGCACCCTCTTCCCCTTGAAGTCCATATGTGAAAACTGCTAACCAAAACCATAGAATTTTTCGCTTTTTTCACTAGAATATGTAATGCAGATCCTATAACATCAGTAACACCTTCATTCTTCATTACTACGTCTTCCTCTTCTGCCGGTGAAACTATTATAATTCCTCTCTTCCTCGAAAAATATCTACTCTATCCAACTCTTAAGTCTCCGAATTCAACCAAATTTTGAAGCAGAGGCTCTGTAACTATAAGTCCTTGGAGAAAGCTTTTGCCGATATTCCACTTTTGGTTTTGCTAGTCTCAATTGGAATCCAATTTGATTGTTGTTTTTCTGATCAAACAGCATCCAGTACTTAGCATTAGTGGACGGCTGTTTTTCTATTGATTCAGAACTTTGTATACTGTTTTTCCTTTTCTTCACACAGAAGATCTTCCCAGTAATCAGAAGAGCAGGTAACTGTATTCCTTTTTGTTGACTTTCTTGATCCATTACATTGCTAAAAGAGGTAAAATCTTGATTAGTTGCATGTAAAACGATATAAGAGGGATCAATGGTCCTGATATTATCAATAGTTTGATGATTGCATATCAAGTGGATATCTCTGTCTTTGATAACAAATGATCCTCCACTCTCTGCTGCAGAAACAAAGGATCGCCCTGGGACTGTTGACCACATAGATATTGAAGGTTGAGACTTATGGAATATACATAGAGACCCGCCATTTTTGGATGACCAATTCAACTGAAAATCCTTTCCAATGTCATAGATCTGTTTTGAAATTGAATAGAAGATTTCCATGAATACAAGGGAGAGTTAGGAGGAGATTGCCAAGAAGGAAAAAATAATTGCCAAGCTAGAAGCATTTAAGAGAGGAGCAGTCAGAGCTAAAGAAATCAAAGATAACTTTTTTAATCTACATTTGATTATAACCTTTCAAATTTTATTTTAATGCATTTTTTTAAGTTAATATATTAATTATCTTTATGTCTGCACAAAAACTCAAGGGAAAGGAAGCGCTACGGGACCTGATGGCTCGGAAAAGGAAGTGAGATAACAAATTTACATAAATAAAATGATTTGTTAATATTTCATTTCTATGTGACTTATAATCCGACTTGTTGTATACAATTGAAGGAGGGTGGAGTATCCAGAAGGCAGACACATTGGCTTTGTCTTGAACGATCTTCAAAACGAAAAGAAGATTTGACGTTTTTAGAAGCTTAAATATTTTTTTTCAATTTCATTACATTAAAAATTAATTGTGTGACGCAGAAAGTTGAAGAGTTAAAAGTGTCAGAGCATCTTCGTTCCGGTTTACCGGTTAATGACTGGTAAATAATTGATTTCTATACTACATATTTTATCTTATGAAATTACTAGAAGGATATTTACCATGGTTATCCTACATTGAGAAGACAATGTCCGAAATAATCGAGAAAACTTTATTTTTGTTGATTCATAATGCTACAAGCAAGATCGCTTTAGATTTACTGTTTTTCGTATGATGTCGTAAAAATTTCTAATAAAATGTTCAAAATCGTGGATGTTCCGTTATTTGTCAATAGTGACTATTACGTGTATCTAACTAAAAATTGGATCTGAACCATCTTACTCCATGACTCATATTGTTAAATGAGTCGCCTATATAAAATACACAGTCATACACTGGTTCACTGAATCCGTAATGAAATAATTTTCATCATCAATTTGAAGAATTCTGACATTGAAAAACACACATTACAATTCAAGTTGGAGAATAAAGAACTCTGACATTGAAAAACACACATTTCAAATTATATAAGGTACTTTATTTTCCAACTTGGATTGTAATGTGTGTTTTTCAATGTCAGAGTTCTTCAAATTGATGATGAAAATTATTTCATTACGGATTCAGTGAACGGTGTATTTCATATAGGTGAATCATTCAGCAATATGAGCCATGGAATATGATGGCTCGAATCCAATTTTTAGTTAGATACATGTACTAATAATCACTATTGACAAATAACGGAACATATTTATTAGAAATTTTTACGACATCACACGAAAAACAGTAAATCTAAAACGAGTCTGCTTGTAGCATACTAGCATTAGGAATCATCAAAAATAAAGTTCTCGATTATTTCGGACATTGTCTTCCCAGTGTAGGATAACCATGGTAAATATCCTTCTAGCAATTTCCTAAGATAAAATATGCAGTATATAAATCAATTATTTACCAGTCATTAACTGGTAAACCGGAACGAAGATGCTCTGACACTTTTAACTATTCAACTTTTTGCATCACACAATTAATTTTTAATGTAATGAAACGGAGAAAAAAATGTTTAAGCTTCTAAAAACAGCAAAACGTCGAACCTTCTTTTCGTTTCGAAGATCGTTCAAGACAAAGCCAATGTATCTGCCTTCTGGATACTCCACCCTCCTTCAATTGTATACAACGAGTAGGATTATACGTCACATGCAAATGATATATTAACAAATCATTTTATTTATGTAAATTTGTTATCTCACTTCCTTTTCCGAGCTATCAGGTCCCGTAGCGCTTCCTTTCCCTTGGATTTTTGTGCAAACATAAAAATAATTAATATATTAATTTAAAAATAATGCATTAAAATAAAATTTGAAAGATTATAATCAAATGTAGATTCAAAAAGTTACCTTTGATTTCTTTAGCTCTAATTGTTTTCCTCTCTTAAATGCTTTAAGCTTGACAATTATTTTTTCCTTCTTGGCAATTTGTTTCTCCTCCTTAGCGATTACTTTCTCCTCCTTGGCAATTGCTTTCTTCTTCTCGGCAATTGCTTTCTCCTTCTTGGCAAATGTTTTTTCAATTTTCTGCAAAATGATTTATAGTATAATGAATTCCCAATTAAAGATCATCTCATTTCATCTAATTCTCTACGACTTCAAAAGGCATTAACATAAAATAATGTATATGAAGTTAACCATTCTCTTGGACTAATGGTAATGAACTCTAGTAGAAGAAAACTTAATATGAAAATAATGAATAGAGAATGCATAATTTCCCACTTAATTGAACTAGAAGTTCAACTTTTTCTTTCCATGACTAACAAGTTAACTCATAAGAAATTAGAAAACTAAACAATAACATCACAAATTGTTTAGCTGATCCTTGGGTTTTCCAGACCTAGAGTCAAATGGACCAACATCATCATCAACAATGTCATTGATGGAATTTATTTGGATAAATGAAAAACACAACCATAATCTAATAGAAACAAGAACTAATTGACATTTCATACATAAGATGTATGTTATAGTATATACACAGAAGTTAAAATCATCAAACCTATCTCTATTACACAAGCCGTTGAAATAGCCTCTTTACATGAAACCACCACTGCAGCCCTCAACAAAGTTCAAAAGCCATCTAAACCATATAGCCCCAACAACTGGTTAGTATAATTTGCAACAAAATCCTATTAATGGAGTCTGATTGTGGCAGAAAACTATATATTCACAGATTGTTGAATAGAATACAAATTATACACTCAAATTTGTGTGTGAAATTATACTAGTAAGTTTGAAAAGAGAATAAATGTTGATTTTGTCTTTTCCATTTGGTTCGCAGCCAACATTTTTTTTTTAAAAACTTTTTTCCAGGGACGGATCCAGGATTTTTGACAGGGGGAGCTGAAGTACTTAAATAAAGTCAATGTAATATAAAAATTCGTTAAAAAGATATTTTTTATTTTTAAGTCGCTCCAAAGGAGGATTTGAAACATAATAATAGTCTATAATAGAAATGCTAAAAACAGTTAAAAGAAAAAAATAAAGAGACGACAACTAAAAGAATTAGAATATAATAGAGATGACACAAAACGATCTGATCTAGACAATATTTAATAATTTCAGAAACAAAAATTCAACCCCCAAAATTATTTTCTTTTCAGGAAAACAAATGAAAAAACTTTTGTACGGAAAAATACCACATAGCCAGAGGAAAGTTATCAATGTACAGAAAAGGGTATCTATTGTAAATCTAAAGAAATCATATAACACAGAAAGATGCCTTGTTTTGATTGAACGAAATCACACAAAAATCTCTAACAAATCTCCAAACAGACTCCCAAAATTAGAAATTTTCGTTCACTTTCCCAAAATTTCTTAGCACCGTAGGAAGATTTGGAAGCGCACACTCAAATTTACCAAACTAGTTCTTTATATTAGCTTTTGAGTTTGAAACACGAATTGAATATAGTTCTAAATCCTAATCCCATTCTGGATTCCCATTCAATATTTAAAAGGAACTAGAATATGTTAGCAATAGATCCTATTCCCAGAATCCCATTCAGTATAATCCTAATGCCATTCAATATTTGAGCAATAAATCATAATCCCATAATGTGATTCCCTAATCCCTATCAAAATCTGAAAATAATCACAGCACACACTATCCAGCACACGGCAGTGAATGCACAAAATCCTCCGGCTCCACAGTTCACCCCAAATCAGATTCTGCATCTCAAAATATTTTAAAAAAACAAGAAAAAAATACAGACAAAACCAGGTCCGGACCCAGCATTGAAATTCAGCCCGGGCAGACGTTGACCGCTCAGCGTCTACAACCAGCGATCGTAAGAACAATAGTGCAAGTGTGCAAAACATACTAATTTCTCATAATTTCAGAACTCAGAAGAACCAAGTACACCTAAACCTAATTACCAATTTACTTATCACCAAAGAAATCAGACATCAGACAGAGACAATGCACAACAAATTTGATAATCAGGCTCACGCATCACTCATCACTCATCAAAGAAATCAGAATTCAGAGTCTCAAACAATGCACAACAGCACAAGACAACAAATTTACTTATTGAAATTTGCAATTTGCAGAAGAACCAAGTATACCTAATTACCTATCACAGATTCACAATTCACAGTATCACTTATCAGATTATGAGCAAAGAAATCAGACAAACTGAGACTATTTTTGCATTTCATTGCACATTAATTTCATGACTTTAACATCGAAAAATAATTCATAAACACTTAAAAATGAAACCGGTATATAAAAAACAACTCACAGTTTTAAATTCAACAAAACTCGCGACGGACTGACGGCGGGCTGTCCGGACTGGGCTAATCGGACTGGTGGTGGTGGGAGGCGGCAGCGACGGGAGACGGGCGACTGGGAGTGGGCGAGAGATTTGGGAAATTGGTGAAGAATTGGGAATTTGCCAATTTGGGGATGGATTTGGATTTTGGAATGAAGACCTACTCCTATATCCTATATATATGATATAATTAAGGATTGGCCCAGAACAAATGGTCCAATCCAATTACAAAAAAAACGATGATGGGCTGGGCCGAATTGGCCCAATTTCAAAAAAAAAAAAAAAGATTGACGGAGAAGACGAACCAGAACTGGCGAGAACGTCCCCACTGCTTTGGCGGTCCG
>CAIGRM010229519.1:0-11474 GCA_903798335.1 Fraxinus albicans
ACGGTTCCATTTGTTAAATACCCGAAAGTTTTGGGTCGCTTCGGTTTTGAAAAGAACCGAACCGAACGGACCCACGGACAACCCTAGTTTCTTCTCCCAATAACATCAATTAAAGTGGAGGCATGGGTTATATTGTCCAATGAGATGATGGTTAAATTAAAATTGGTATTTATACATTAGGGATTAAAATTAGAATTTTTTCCAATGAGTTAGATTGTTTCTTCTTCCAATGAAATGATGGAAGAATAAGGAAAATTTGAATTTCTATTTGTAGAGCATCCATTTGGGGATAATTTATGTTAATTAAGGTACAAGAACCTCTTTTTATTGTTTTTGGTCTCCATTTGCTAAGAGAAAACGCGTGATATTTATGGGAGAGAAGATTTCAATGCTAAATCACTAATATAGGAAATATTCGTTTCTATTATATAAATTAGATAAACGAAATACATATTATATTAATTATAATATAGTAGTAAAAAGTCATACCTTAAGACAATTTTATCATTTCTTTAATAACGTGACGTGCACATAACGTGATAGTGTGATCGACTATTACTGTATCTACATGACACCTATGATAAGTCAATCAGTGACCACTGTTTTCATTTGGAGACTAGTTGAGTTCAATCGTGATATAGTGTGTTCGAATCTTAAAATAGTGTATGACCAACTATTAATGTAGACATATGACAAGTCAATTGAGTTCTAGATATATGTTGAATTTTCGTTTGGAGACTAATTGAGTTCAATTGGGATAATCTGCGATCGCATTTCAAAGCATACAAGATCAACCAAGATTGTAGATAGATCAAGTTTGTTAATGTTTTCACAATCTAAAAAAAGTTTGAGATCGTTAATTCTTAATTATTTTTGAGCAAATTACAAAATCCTCCCTTGAAGATTTATGACAATTTTAGCGACACTCTCTCCGTGTACAAAAATTTCAGAAACCTCCCCCTTAACATAAATTCCACATCGTGCCCTTCTCTATGCTATACGATTATATTTGTTATCTAATTTTTTTTTTTCTAAATTTTAATTTAGAAAAAAATAAATTGTTTACAATTTATTAAAAAATCGTTTTTTTAGCTTTTCGTATAGACTTTTTAAAAAATGAAGAAACTATAATTAATAAAAATTATTATTTGATTACTTCTATTTTGTCAAGCTTTGAAAAAATATTTAATATGAAAATAGTATAAGATCAACTATTATTGTAGGTATACAAAAAGTTAATTGAGTTCTGGATAGATGATGAATAGATCATTGACTAGTCTTTTCTTTTGATTAATCAACTATTATTTGATTACTTCTATTTTGTCAAGCTTTGAAAAAATATTAATTCTAAAAAATGCTATTAAATAGTCTTAAAACATTTATTTATGTTGATTTCATAATTATCTGCCTATCATTTTGGCGCAAAAAAAAAAAATTTAAATTTTTCTTAAAAAAATTATAGCAATGTTTACCGTGGTATTTTATTAATCTAAAATGGTCTTATCTAGATCAAAAGAACCAAAATGCATATTTTAATAAATAATAAACCTCATGTAATTTGCTCAAATCAATCAAGCTCTAAATAAACTTCAACAACAGTGGATGAAATTTTTTTTTTTTTTAAAAAAAGCTGAAACGGCCCAAAATTTAAAACAAAAAAAGGCACAAGACCAACACTCTTTCTTCTTCCCTAACCCTGTACCAATCGTGACTTCGTGACTTCATGGACTGCAACAATGGCGGCAAAAAAGAACCAACAGGTTCTGCCCTAGCCATATCCGGTTGAAAATTGTCGTGTCTGCCCCATATTTTATACTCGTACCCGTGTCATGTCGTGTCAACACGGGTATACCTGTCTAAAGGAAAAGTCGGAGCATCACAGATCATGGCAATATGTATGCATTCTTGTTGATCAATGTTCCTATATTATTTAATAATCTTTCTCGAACAGAATTAAATCTATCCTCTCATATGATCTCTCCATATCTTCTCTATAAAAAACGTGAATATGAAAGCATGCATTAAAACGCTAGAGCATCGATGCAAATCATGCAAATCATAGAGTATATTTCTATCTTTATTGTACCTCACAACAATTGTTATAAGTTCATCTATCCTATTGTCACTTTCGATAACAATAAAAATCACACATCAATTTAATTAGTGATCAATTAATTGAAAGGCATTAAGCACAATAACAATCATCTAAGAAACCATGCATATTGGACGTTAAAATATTGAATTCATATTAAAACATCATAATAAGGGTTCATATCTATCTTAGTAAATAAAAACTTAGCCTAGCATTATAACATTACAAAAAATCATGTTTACTTTATAGAACATCATCCGGATTATTGATAAATGAAGAAGATAAATCTCGAATCTCTTTGATGTTTTCTTGATTAATCTTTAGTTGCGCCTTCTCTTCTTTGCCTAAAAATTAACGTTTGATTATCAATTGCTTGAAATCTTGCAATTGTTTCGTAATTCTCCCAAAAGAATAATTGGATTGCCCCTCTTTTTGTTGTAAGATTTGATGAATTCTATAGTATGGGAGGTGTTTCGAGTTGTATAAGGCTCGAAATTAGGTCGAACTCTGCGTCCAATTTAGGTTTTAAACAGAGTTTTGGTCACAAAAGGAAACAGGGCCATTAGAATTCAATTGAACCAGGTGCGCACGATGAATGGCTCACCACGTCCGCGTCTAAGGGAGATTCTGCTCATGGGTTTTAGATAAAGGCCCCTCACGTGCCGCCTAGATTTTTTAAACATTGTACGTTTTAGTCCCTGAATTTGATCCTTTATTCCCTTAAAGTCATTTTCTCGTTCAATTTCCATCCTTTAGCTTCAACTTTTATCTAATTGATTTCGTGTAATCTTCAATCAACGTTTTGTGGTCCGAATCAACTTTTGGATATTTGTAATTTAGTCTCCGAACTTTGAAAACTTCATTTTAGCCCCTTGTTCGCTCATTTCATACAATTTCACTTCCAATCATTGAGTTTTACCTAATAAACAAAATGTACAAGAGATTATGCCATAATTAATCATAATAACTCGTAAATGTCCATATTTACGGGCCTAGATATAACTCTTATTATTGCACGTCATTGACGTCGTTAGTTTTTGTGTTCTTGGATTACATAAGAGAGTTGGGATTCAGTACTTCACAAACAATGCTGTTCACAGAGGTTCGATTCTGAGGTATATGCTGACGTCCATGTATTGTAATTAACCTTGTGTTTATGCAGGGCTTCTAAAAAGGTTAGACTATTCAATGGACTGCATTATGGAAATCTATATTCTATTAATGGTTGGCCATTAGAGTCCTTTGATTTGCCGATTATGTGGGCAGGCTTCAGCATCAAGGCTAATGGAAGAATTAGTTCCGCGTTGTCATCAGGGGAAGGTGGCCTTCTCTCCAATTCTAGTGGCACTAATGTTGCAAGTAATGATATTATCAGTGATTTGTCTGGTGGAGTCAAGATACAACCCGATTCGGTAACTTTTGGAGCCCTTGCAGCGGATATGACTCCAACTACTAGTGGCTTCCCCACAGAAAATGACGAATTTGATTTGGACCAGCCGTCAGAAGGTTTCTCGTCTATTCCAGAGGCCATTGAAGATATTCGCAAAGGAAAAGTTGGTTTTCTCCATTGATACTTTCAGTTTGGTGAATGCTAAAATAATTATTAAGCCATCACTTTTTTACTTTTATTTAATGATTTGGTTTAAGATTGCAGATGGTTGTCGTGGTAGATGATGAGGATAGAGAAAACGAAGGGGATCTGATATTGGCTGCGTCAAAAGTTACTCCGGAGGCTATGGCTTTCATTGTGAAACATGGGACTGGAATTGTTTGTGCCAGTATGAAAGAAGAAGACTTGGAGAGGTTGCAGCTTCCCTTGATGGTCACTCAAAAGGAGAATGAGGAAAAACTTTCTACTGCATTCACCATTTCTGTGGTATGTTGTAATTTTCCTTTTAAGATGAACTATCGAAGCCTAAACTTGTTGTTTTCTTTTTTCCTTTTTCTGGTTGTCTTTCTAGTATATCTCTGAATTAGGTTTTCACCATAAATATCATATTATATGATAAAAGTTTTAGATCACAGCTATTTTGTTGGACTGAGTGGAGAAGAATATTAATTATTAAGGGGAGCCGTTTTTTAACATAGAGATACATAGAGTGAGAGAGGCTTGAAATCCTGTTGTTTCTCGACTTCACTATAAATCTACAGCGGTAAGTGAATATAGCTCTCACATTGAAGTTTTGTAAATCTCTGTTTTTCTGTGTTCATTTTTGTTTTGTCTCGTTCATTATTGCTTATGGCATTGAAATTTGTGTTTAATTCATATATTACCATGTACTACACATATAAGAAGTGTGGATTCAAGTATTGATTTTTGAAGTTTATCTACTCAAATCCGCTCTAGCGCACACAAACACAAACACATAAATGCCCTCTAGTTAGTCATTTTGCAAAAAATTGATGAGCTATATTAAAAAAGACATCTCTATGGAAGCAAAATCAATTATGCAGTAAAAATGCAGATAACGTGTTATATTTATGTAAGCGTAAAATTGTTTTAGGATGCTAAACATGGTACAACTACGGGAGTCTCAGCACGTGACAGAGCGACAACAATATTGGCACTTGCATCAAAAGACTCAAAGCCAGAGGATTTCAACCGCCCAGGTCACATTTTCCCTTTGAAGTACAGAGAGGGTGGTGTTTTAAAAAGAGCTGGGCACACAGAAGCTGCCGTGGATCTTGCCATGCTAGCTGGGTTAGACCCTGTTGGGGTTTTATGTGAGATTGTTGATGATGACGGTTCAATGGCTAGATTACCTAAGCTTCGACAATTTGTACAGCAAGAAAACTTAAAGATCATATCCATTGCCGACTTAATCAGGTAGGTTAACAGGTTCCTTCTCCAAATCTCATTTAACCAACATGTTTATTGGCAGTTATTATGTGTTGTGATGTTGTTCTTTAACAATTGGTTGTACATTTGAATTCTGATTGTAAAATTTTGGTTTATTATGCTAGTTTATGGTATTAATTTGCATTCAGATCTTATTCACTTGTATACTTATCTCATATAAGCTATGTGCACTCTTAGTTTTGTTTTAGCTTTAATTGTTGATGTGATTTACTGTGTAAAAATTATCAGCACGAGTGACAATCTTGATTGATATTACTTTATTTATTGGGCTAGACTTGCCCCTTTTGATGTTCCTTTTCTTTTATTTCCATGCATAAGTCAAGTTTTTCTCAGAATCGTTTACTATTTAGTAGCTTGTAAGAGAAGGCCTAACACTGTCTATGATTTGCAGATACAGGAGGAAACGAGATAGGTTAGTGGAACGTGCATCTGCTGCTCAGATACCTACTATGTGGGGCCCATTTACTTCATACTGTTACAGGTCAATTTTAGATGGAATCGAGCATATTGCGATGGTTAAGGTAGGCTAAAAATAGCTTCTATTACAAAAAATTCTATTTACTTTATCTAGTCACATGGATTTGAGAAAGCCGCCGTCAGCAGTTTCTTATTTTGTTCTTATGGTTGTTCATCCTCGTTGTTGTCTTAGGATGGTGGAAATTTCACCAAATATAGTCTCATCCGATATAATTATGTGTAATAATAATCCGACTTATCAATTCTGAGTCATGAATACATATTGCAAAAATCAACCCCCCCCCCACAACAACTTTGTGAAGAGACCCTTCCTTCTAGAAAATGCCTCGTCTGAAGAAGCCAACATTGCTCCAATTATGGATCTGGAGCTGTTACACAATTTATTATAATTTTCAACCTTCAATTAGGTACAGTTTACTGAAAATAAAGCATAAATGCATTGGCATACCTGCATCAGTTCTTCTGGTGTCCGATGAAATTGTTTTCCAGTTGTAAATTAACTCTTGGAATACTTGGGGCCTTATTTTTTTGTACACCAATTTCCTTGACCGCAATCAACCTTTGTGTTAAGGTTGATGGGTTGTATTGGGCATTGTATTAGTCACACTAGTTTCGCACGTTATAAATAGAAACTGAGGGGTCCATTTTCTGTATGAGAAAACAGCGAGGTGTAAGATCTCTTCCCCGTAATATTTGTTGTTCCTGATTGTAGTGAAAAATCTGCAGTGGCAGGTGGAGTAACTCTTACAATGTGGGTGAACCAATATAAATTATTGTGTTTGTGTATGAGTTTCCATCATTAGTGCTTTTGTGATTGGGATTGAGGTTCGTCTAAATATGACCACACCATACCTTTTATCACAACATACAAAAGTCGAGTGACATCTTTCAACTGGGGGTAAAATTTATTTTGATCAAATCATGATGTAAACAGGGTGATATTGGAGATGGACTTGATATCCTTGTCAGAGTACACTCAGAATGTCTCACAGGAGATATATTTGGTTCGGCCAGATGTGATTGTGGGAAACAGCTGGCACTTGCAATGCAGCAGATTGAGGCTGCTGGCCGGGGTGTCTTGGTTTACCTCCGTGGTCATGAGGGAAGGGGAATTGGATTGGGTCACAAGCTTCGTGCATACAAACTGCAAGATGCTGGACGTGACACGGTTGAAGCAAACGAGGAGCTGGGATTGCCCATTGATTCAAGAGAATATGGGATTGGCGCACAGGTACTAGCGAGTCAAAGATGTAGTACATAGTATATAATTGCCATAAATTCCATGTTTCTATTTAACATGTTTACTTTTGAACATGCATGGACCGACTTGTTTAATGCTTTGATAACAATGAGAATCGCTATCCCCTCCCCTGACAAACACTTGCATTCATGTGTGCACGCACACAAGATAGAGATTGATTGAATCTTGTTTGTGTTTATTAACTTGGCTTGTCACTTGAGAACATATTTGGTTCAAGAACTTCGGAATAGTTGATTTTTGTCCTTCCTGCCTTGTTGTCCCTGTTGCGTTGTCAGTGTTTTGATCCCCAGCCATTTTTACATTTACTTCACTGTGTAAAAATGTCAAATGTACAAGTTGAATATCTAACCCAGAACTTGCGAAATCATGTGCAGATACTAAGAGATATCGGGGTTAGAACTATGAAGCTGATGACAAACAATCCTGCAAAGTACAGTGGACTCAAGGGTTATGGTTTGACTGTTGCAGGAAGGGTTCCCCTTGTGACGCCTATCACAAAGGATAACAAGAGATATCTCGAGACAAAACGTGCCAAAATGGGCCACATTTACGGCATAGAATTCAATAATCTTCCTGATATTATGAAGAGCACGAATGGTAAACCGAGCGCAGAGAGTCCAGCTGCTGCTGATTCTTAATCTGTCCGTCTGTTTCTTGACGCACCTTTTCTATTAAGGTATTTGGAAGAATTTAGAGAGAGAAGTGATACTAATGTTGTTCATTCTGAATCCTATATGAGATAAAGTCTATGCACACATCTTTTTTGCTTGTTCAAAATTAATAATATCTTTGTTTCATGACTAGTGACAAGTTGGCTGATTATTTTTTGAATTATTCTCACCCGTTTTCCTTATAAATTTGTGTATTATGTATTTATGGATAGATTGGAGACAACAAAATAATAGATGTTAATTTCTTTTTTCTTTTCTTTTTTTCAATTCTCTAGCCAAACATGCCCATAGTTCCCTCATTTGAAAACTGGTGGGGTTAATTGTGAAAATTTGTGGGCTTGTAATGAACTTAAACTATTTTGTACGTCGAAAATATAATTTTAAATAAGTTAATTTATTTTTCTTTAGTTGCACAAGTTTTTCTGTGAGGTGGTTTGGCAGAATAGGCAACTTGTATCAGGTGTCAGAAATTAATTCTTCGAAATTTTTTTTTCATGCCTTGGGCAAAGTTTTTACAAAACCTGAGTTTAAGCTTCGCGATTGTCTATTTTTAGAAATTGTGCATGTGTAAGAAGTCTTTGATAAAAAATAAATATCGTAATGATGTGAAAGTTTTTTAGTTTTTATCTAACATTGTAGATATCTTGCAGTGTAATTGTGATAAATATGTATTGAAGGACTAATAAAAGGCATATTGAACCCATAGCTGAATGTAATTTCGTATCTTCGCCATCTTTCACATCTTATTAGGGGTGGAAAATGTTGGATTGTTTTTCTACTATATGGACTAGCATTTACATTTTGGTGAATGAGCCCATAATGGGATGGGCCATTTTTACTACACACATATGGAGGCCCTACTCTCACCCCCACTTAATATAGAATTGGCCCATTGAATTCTATACAGAGAGACATACACCCTTTTCCTCTCATCTTCTGGAGAGTTCTCGGTATGATTTATTGGAGCCCAAAAGAATCTATGGGAAATTACAAACTATTGAAGGTATGATTTCTCTTTATTATTATTGGACACATGCTATGATTTATAAGAAGTATATATTACATCTATTGATTTTCCAACAATTGGTATCAGAGCTACCTTCTCATTTTTATGGTCGTGGTCAATTTTTAATTGTGAAGTATTGACCCTGTCTGGGACAAATTTTCATGGACCTATTACTTCTGATATTGTGTATCAAGTACATTAAAGTAATCCCCAGCAGCATGTTGTCTTTCTATTAGTAAATTTTTTGCGTGATACTCATTGGTGTTGGAAGCATGAGTTGGACCCTCTTACCTGGAGGTTCCAGGACAAAAGTAAACGTAATTATCTATTAAAAATAGTCAAAGAAAGATTCTATGTAATCTTTGAGTTAAATGAGGAGTCAATAAGGAAAGTACAATAAGCTAGGATTACTTATAGTCTCCCCCTTTATTAAATCTCAAAGATATAAGAAATCTTAATATGGTACCAGTTTGCTGATGCACTTGAAACATAACTTTACTGCTGCATTTGTATGTGCATGTGAACTTAGTGAACTAAATACGACTATTAATACAATGTCCATCCAAATGTGACTCCTTTTGAGAATTGGAATGGGCTAAAGTTTTCCTCTGATTAAATTGTTGATGTGAATTCAGTTTTGCTTTCTTTCTTATCTTCTGCTTCGAACCTGTAAATATGACGAAACAATGTACCATAAAAACTCTCTGTAAGTGGGGAGAAGAATGGTGTAATCTATTTACATACCATTGTCACTGATGTGGATTTTCAGAAATTGAGTAAAGGAAAAGCAAAAAGGAAGACCAAGTTGGTTTTTTACATGAGTTCCCTAACCATTCAATTTTGAATCATTGTTAGATGGGTTTTTTTGATTTCTAAACAATTATTGTATTGCATTTTATGGTATTGGTTAATAGTCAGTTTATATCTTATATCGCAATGAATTTTTGTGATATTACTCCATATTTGTTAATTGGAGAAAAGGGAAATGGATAATTTATTTTAAGAAGAATAGATATTTTGTCCATGTGAATAATATCATTTTGTTGTGTACCGATGTTTTGGAGTGGCTATGTATCCACCTCTCGTGGGACTAGTCATAATAAATTATCGGGATTGTTATATTGTTCATGCTTCCACTTAATGACATTATACTAAGATCCATGCAAATAGTGATTTTGCCATATCGGTAAATCATTATTTGGTAGGAGCGCTTGGTGGCCTAATTCTATCCTCTCGGTAGTGGGTCATTTTAAGTCCTTGTATTGAATTATTTTGTTTTGTCATGCGTAAGAGCTTTTTATGTGTCATAGGTTCTAGCATAGTGCGCTTATTTTTAAATAAAACTCTAGCATGTACATAAAGTTACCTATTGTATACATTTATGGAAACGCATTTATCATTCTATATGTTTGATAAATTTTTTATTGTATTCTCATCAGCTTATGACAATGCAACTATGTCTCTTTCTTTGTCTGCCATCAAAGTCTATCAGGCAGAACATATTGATATTAAGTATTTGTTTGTTAGAGAGAAAATAACCGAGTCTTATAATTGTATTGAGTATATTTCGACAGATCATATGTTAGCTGACCTACTAACTAAAGGTTTAGCTCCAAGATTGTTTCAGGAGCATGTGACTCATTTGGGATTGTTAGAGTCTTATGTTGTATTTAGTTAGTGGGAGTTCTATAATCATTTCTAGTTTAATATATATATTTTGTTTATGCTTATATTCTATTTTTGTCCTTTAAATGTAGCAATGTCAATGTATGCCTGAGTCACGCTCATTTTGGACAAGGCAATGCTTATATATATTGAGACATTTTGGTTAGTCTCATGCCTGAGTCACGCGCATTTTGGACAAGGCAATGCTTATATATATTGAGACATTTGGTTAGTCTCGTGCCTGAGTCACATGCATTTTGGACAAGGCAATGCTTATTTATGTATTGAGACATTTTGATTGGTCTTATGCTTGAATCATGCGCATTATGGACAAGGTGTGTTATTTGGTAGAGACAATACATGTTTGATTTATGTCTAAATCTGACAGTTGTGAGTATATGTTTGGTGTCATAGACCCTGTTGGTATAATTATTAGGCTATATGCTACAACTGTGTTTTGGTTAAGGCTTATCGTTTTATAGACATTCATATTTGTCTCTAGGGCTTTTTATGGAAACATGTGCTTATCAATTTTTGATATTTTCCATACTGCTTTTGCGTTTGATTTCAAGTATTGGTCATGTGTTGTATATCCTATTGGTATATCATTCACTGGCTTGAACTTGTAGACACATTTTGAACAAAACTTTTAAGTTTTGAGATACTTGTTTGTGTTTATGTAGTGACAAAATGTAATGCTGTTCAAGCGGGATATTGTTGGATTGTTTTTCTACTATATGGACTAGCATTTACATTTTGGTGAATGAGCCCATAATGGGATGGGCCATTTTTACTACACACACATGGATGCCCCACTCTCACCCCTACTTAATATAGAATTGGCCCATTGAAATCTATATAGAGAGACATATACCCTTTTCCTCTCATCTTCCGGAGAGTTCTCGGTTTCAAGGGTTCAGGAAGGGGGTTGAGAGTATTTCTCTCCATAGTATAGTTTCTTCATCTTTGCAGCCTTTTGGATGGTCAATCTATTGGAGCCCAAAAGAATTTATGGGAAATTATAAACGATTGAAGGTATGATTTCTCTTTATTATTATTGGACACATGCTATGATTTATAAGAAGTATATATTACATCTATTGATTTTCCAACAGAAAATTGATCAAGGGGCTCGTGCCTCGACCGCTTGGCTCTAGGGATGTCAACGAGATGAGTCGAGTTTTTGTTGGGCTCAAAAATCTTCAAGTCCAGTTCGTCACAAGCCGAAAATAGCCCGTGACACGAGTCTACTAGCCCGTGGGTTCAGGCCAAGTGGCAATGGGCCGAGCCGAGCCGGCTCGGCCCATTGACGAACGAGAACACGAGCGCGAGCTCGGCTCGTTGCCGTTTGGGCTAGCTCGGCTCGCGCCCGAGCTCGCCCAAAGCGGGCGGCTCGGCGAGCCGAGCTTAAGCTCGGCTCGCCGGCTCGCCTTTTTTTTTTT
>CAIGRM010229617.1:0-10851 GCA_903798335.1 Fraxinus albicans
CTCAAATCTGATTCATCATCACTCATGATCACTACTACTGTCTTACCCCTTCCTTTATTCAAATTCTTCTTCAAGTTAGGACATTTATTTTTATAGTGACCAAAACCCTGATATTCATGACATTTAACTGAGTTTTCTTAGTAGAAATCCTAGGATTATTCTTATCACGCTTATCTTTTGGAAATTTACTAGGGACACCATTTTTCCTATCTTGAGGTTTTCTCTTATTCCTCGTCACTTTCTAGAATTTCTTAACGAAATACGATATTTCATCGTCTCTAAGGGTCTCAGCATTAGTAAACTCACTCTCTTCTTCCCTAATAGTGTTCATGGCTATGGATTCGGTTGAGATATAGTGAGTTCATAGGTTTGGAGGGATCCTACAAGTTCCTCTGTCTTAACTACATCTATGCCCTTACTTTCTTCAATAGCGGTGATTTTAGATCTAAAACTTTTAGGTGGGGATCTAAGAACTTTTCTAACAATTTTAGACTCGGGAATCTTCTCACCTAGATTGAAGCTGGAGTTTACTATGCCATTAAGCTTCACATAGAATTCATCGAACTGCTCATCGTCCTTCATTCTAATTTTCTCAAACCTAGAGGTTAACATCTCCAGTTTGGAGTTCGTAACAGTTTTGGTACCTTCGTGTGTGGTCTCTAAGATACTCCAAACCTCTTTAGCAGTTTCACACATCGACTCTCTTAAACTCCTCTGCAGACATAGCCATAAACAGAGCATAAAGCCCTTTACTATTCCAGTTTCAATCAGCTACTTGATCTTTGGTCCAAAGAGAAATGTCAATGGGTGTAACAGCATCAGCAACAGTGGATGAAGGTGCAGTCCAACCGTTTTGTACATTGATCCAAATACGCTCATCCAATACTTTAAGAAATCCTCTCATTCGAACTTTTCAGTATGCATAGTTTCTTCTATCAAAAAATGGAGGCACGAATAGAGACTGACTCATCTAGATTAATTTATAGGCCAGGAATCGAAATGTGGCTCTGATATCAATTGAAATTACGAAGTTCGACCAAAACTACACCTAGAGTAGGGTGAATAGCTGATTATACAGAATTAAAAATTAATAACTAAATAGAAACAAGTCACTTTTAATTATTTCTAAATGATTAATCACACAGCCCAATTTTCCTATGTTGAATTACTGCAATTATATGAAAACAGTAATAACAACAGAATGATCATGGAGAAACCCCAATTGGGTAAAAATTCTGGGCACTTTGCCAATTAACAATCCACTATAAATGGATTATGAGCTTACAGTCTGCCAGACTCGACTACCACTAGTTCTTTCTGAACTCCTGACTGCAATTCCCACAGCCCTCCTGGATTGTGTGCTCCTGCACCAATTCTTGATTTTATGAATTTGTCTATCTCATGTGGATCAATGAAGAACTCCGCGTTTTCCAACAAAGGGAACTTCAGTTACCTTCCCTTGATTTTCAGAACTCTAATAGATATGTAGGAAGTAGCAGTTTAGTATTTTGATTATGGATTTGATGTTTTCACCGCTAAGAATAAATCAAAACATGAAGGTTGAAAGCTTATTTGATGAAGAGCATATGGAGCAGTATGTATTTTCTTATTGATCAACCTTAGAACAACCGTTTTGAGGCTTGCTGGTATCCATAGTTTAGGTTTAATGTTGAATGGGTTGGACAAAAAGCCTTAAAAACGTGAATTAATTTTTTTTAGGAAACATTGTCGCTTGAGTGAAAGCTTAGCGAAAGGCGAGAGACGGGATGTCGCTCGAGCGAAGGCAATGCGACAAGCGGGCGACAGTATTCCTATTTTTGCCACTCGAGCAAAGTCAGGGCAATAGTCTAGCGAAATTGCGGCGCCATTTTTTCCTTCTTTCCATTATCGAACCCTAGACCTATTACAACTCAATTAATAGTATTTGCAACTTACTCCTTGACTTTTACAACACATTAATTCTAGTCCTTTTGTTGGCATATTTGTCAATTATATTAAAAACCTAACAAGTATTCAAGGTCGTTTTATGACTAGCATTTCAGAGAATGGAGCTTGCACGTTTTAACTCATTGGGTGATGATGGAAGATGTTGGATGATGGGTGAGAGTATTTGCGTGTGATTGAGACTGATGTATGGTCTTACTACCCGAATTATCCAGGGTTGTACCAGCTTATCGAAAGCAAGAAAAAGTTTGAACATTACGACGTTCGTGATTTTAGTTATAAAAGGGCAGAGGTAGTACAACGATAAAGAGACCACATCCAAGCTCAAAGTAGTTTTATCATATAGTAATTTCATATATATTAGTTAGTACTTTTGTGTTTTGATGTTACGTTTAGGTACGAATCCTTTTTGTAAACTTTTATTTTGTGCCTATGTATGTGCTTATAAAGATGATATCCGCATTGTTAGATGCATTTTGTATATGTGAAGATGTAACATCAAGGCTTCTTATTATGCAGTATAAAAACAAATTGAGCTTGGTTTATGCCCTTGTTTACTTTTCTTGATTATTACTCTTATAAAAGTTATTTTCGCGAAAGCTTGCCATGAATACTTGTCACCGTGTAAGTCATTGTAAATGAATTTTTGAAAAAAAAAAAATATTATCTTTCTTTTAATGGCATTATCACTATATTTTATGAGTACTTTTAATTGTTACACGAACCCTTTACATATTTTTATCCTTATACTTCCAATGTGCTATCACCATGTTTTGAAATATTAAAACCATTTGTTAACTCTTTCTAATATTTTTTAATAATTGTATAGGGCGTTAATATCATATTTTAAAGTGTTAGCACCAATCATGAAAATTTAATTTGGGTGTACCCACATTGTTTTAGGGTAATACCACCTCCCTTTTTATGGGCACCGTTAGATAAGTTGGAGGTGTTACTACCCTATCGTGTCAATTTACATATCCATTGTAATTTCTTACGCCCTTTCACAAAGTGGTTTAAGAGTTTTACAACTTGTTATAAAAAGAGCTTTTACATGTATGCCTCATAAAAGAGTTCGTGTCGTATTTTGTTAAGATAAAGTAGTGACGACGTCAAAGTTGCTAGGTTTAGTGTTACTTATATATAAAAAATTATAACAATTTTGGGGCGTCACAAGTGGTGGTATCAGAGCAAGTGGCCTACTTTAAAACATATTTGTTAATTTTGAAATTGTATATTTTAAAATTGTGTTGGGAACAACTTTAGGTTAAGCATATGATAACAGAAGGGTGGGGTTTCCAAGCCCAAACGCTAGGGCCAAAAATGGGTTTAAAAAGCCTAGAGTGGCAAGTTATGTATTCAAGACCCAATTTAGAGGCTTCAAAGCCAGCTGGGTGATTCAGATCTGGGTAACTTACAAAAATACCTTTAAAATTATGTGCTGTCTGAAAAATCACATGAAAAGCATTTTAGAATTAACAAATACTATGTAAAATTATTATAAGGCTAAATGTCACTTTTTTTATTAAATAGGGTTAAAAATGATGTTTGTTACTCAAAATGTGACAAGTTTTAAGAAAGTTATAGAAAAAAGTGACAAAAAAAAATTTTTTTTTTTTTTTTAAAAGGTGACACTCTCCAAAAAATTGTCAGAAATTCAAAAAAAAAGTTTCCAAACACTAATTAAAACATTGGAATCAGTTCAATAAAATGAAATAAATTAAAGAAGTGACAACAATAAAATAAAAAAAAAGTAATAAAACATCAATCGAAAATCTTGAAATCAATTCAATAAAGTGACAGAAATTAAAAAAGTGATAAAAACTCAAAAAATTGACACACTTAAAAAAGTGACAAAACAATAATCAAAACCTTGGAATTAGTTCAATAAATTGATAGAAATTAAAAAGTGACATTCCAAAAAGTGACAAATACTCTAAAAAGTGAAATAGTAATTAACATCAATCAAAACTTTAAAAAAGATCCAAGGGATAGTTGATTGCATATTGTCTATTTGTAATTATGCTTCACTTTTATTAACTAAAAATGGAACATAACTTCATTTTTAAGAACATAACTACTAATAAGTTGGAAATGATAAAAATTCAAAAAAAATGACAAATTTCTTTGTAGGATCAAACTTCTTGATTATTCTATGTCAATGAACCATTAAGATATGAAAATGTCAAATTGTAGAGCCGCATCCCCAATGAGAAAGATTCCATATTCGACTCAATACCAAGATTTTAACATGCATGTACATTTTATACATCCCATACATGCAATTGTAAGCCAAGTACATAAATATGTACAAGCATTAAAGTAATACAGTATACAATGAGATGAAAAGATCCTTAATTCTAGTAGAAGTTTATGCACAACATAAAATTTTGGCCAAAGGAAAGGATCTCGTAAAGGGAACGACTGAAAGTGGTTGTGTCATCGGACCACTTACTTAGGATGCCCTTGTGAAACTTTACATTGATGTCGGAGATATGGAAAAAGCCGACTCCATACAGCGAAATGCCGCTGAGAAGAAAATGGACAAACCAATGTTTAGTTCATATATGGTAGTTATGGACCAATATGCTAAGAGTGGTGACATCCACAAAGCCGAAAAAATGTTAGTTACATATAATCACATTGCACAAAATCATCAAATAACAACCCCACCATCTTCTTGCACATAGGTTCTTCCTCACTCCACTAAAAGAGGAAGGCAATGATAGAGAACAAGATTATAGTCTTTCTTGCATCTATTGAGTATAATGGGATTTCGGATTTCAATTTGCATTATCTACAAGTGCTATATAAAATACATAAAGACTGCATTTAATCACATTAAAGATTACCCACAATAAATTGAAAATTAAATTAATTCATTTGGAAAACAAACTACCAGTAGAGACACCAACAACTAAAACCCCATAAGAATAGCATTTTCTCAGTTGAAAAGACCCAAAAAGATAGCATTTTACTTCAAAAATTATTAAATATTTTCCTGTAGAACTAAGTAAACTAGCAAAAAATCTTATTCACAAGGAAAACAAAGACTGCATTTAATCACATCAAAATAAATAAACATAAAACAATTAAAATCAAAAAGGGAAAAATACCTGGTTGAACTTGAAATTAAGCAGAATTTGGTACTAGTGTTGGGGATGATGATTTAGGTGTAGGCATTGGCGAGGATTTTTGGTGCATGATCGAGGGGTTTTACTCTCCTTCGGCAACGGTGTAGTTTTGGGGATGATGATTTAGAATGTGCTACTTGTATATAACAACTTACATAATGATTTACCAACAGATGATGTGACGATATTTAATTGGATCAAAATCTCATTAATCAAATAATTTCCTGACTTATATTTTGACACCCCCATTATTATATAAAAGAATATGTAAATAGTTATGTACAACAAATATTTTCTAAATTTTAATTAGTTTCAGGGTATTATTCTAATTGATTAGTTTTAGAGAGTATTGGGTCTAATTACCCCTTCAAATCTTCCCGAGTAAAAACCTCAATAGTTGATGGGCTAGTTGAAGGCCCAATTACCTACAAATAAAGTCCAAATAATTGGGCCTAACAATCTTTTCTACCTTACCTAAAAAAAAAAAACTGAAATTACTACTACCTTAATTATATATCTAAAATACTGGATTTTACATATAATAATATCAATAATATTTTACCCACTTTCCGCTGAAATTAATGTTCCCACATAGCTAGCTAATTCAAATTGAAATGAGAACTGAAAAGTAGTGGGAGATCATCTCAATGTTACACTCCATCAGTTTTGGGCTTTTTTACTTGGGCATATCATCTCAGTGGATTTCTTTTGGGGAAAAATACATATATACCTGTAAATAAACAACAAATTCATATTTTTTTTTTTGAAATGTATATTTATATGTTTATTTACTACCTACGCACATAAAAAACCGAAATATTTCTATTTTGTGGCGTAACGGAAAATGCTCAGCCAACTATCACCAAATACAATCAATATGTTGTTGCTGAATAAAACAAATGAAATAAGAAATGTAACTGATATTAAACAGCAATTCGTCTGCTATGTGAATCTATATTTGATTGATTGAATAAAGAAAAAATACAAAGGTATATATAGACAAAAAAAGAAAAAAAACACAACAACTTTGCCTATGTAGCAATAACAAAATTCTATTATATACAACCAAAAATGGAATCAATTTTAACTTCTTCTAGCATAGTGCCAGCACTCCTCCATTCCAGTATCTTCCAGCAGCTTCCAGCATTTCCATCTTTACGATTGAATCTTCAACAGCCTCCCTTAAGATGGAGAGTAAATGTCTTCTACTCCCATCTTGGATAAATGTGAATGGAACACGGCACTACTTAAGGGCTGAGTAAAAATGTCAGCAATTTGTAAACCGGTTCTCACATGTTTTGTAATAATGCTTCGTTCTTGTATTTTGTCTCGAACTAAATGACAATCCAACTCAATATGCTTGGTCCTTTCATGAAATACTGGGTTGGCCGCAATATCCAAAGAGTCCTGACTATCACAAAATAATTCCGCTACCTGTGGATGTGAGATTTGCAAGTCATCAAGGATGTATCTGAGCCAAGTTAACTCACAACAGGTGGCTGCCATTGCTTTGTATTCTGCTTTGGCAGACGACCCGGAGATGGTATTTTGCTTCTTGGACTTCCAAGATATCAGTGAGGACCCAATGAAAATGCAATAACCTATTATCGACCTCTTAGAGTCTGGACATGCCCCCCAGTCTGAGTCAATATAGGCCCTAAGTTGTAAATCTGATTTTGAGGAGAAAAATAGTCCTAAACCTGGTGATCTTTTGAGGTACCTAAGTATCTTCCGTGCAGCTTTCATATGTGATGTTCTGGGAGTTTGCATATATTGACTCAGCAAGTGTACTGAATACGACAAGTCAGGCCTGGTAATAGTCAAATAAAGCAGCCTCCAAACAAGTCTTCTGTATGAAGCTGGATCAGGCAGTGTGTCTCCTTCATCTTTGGACAATCTAATATTCTGATCAAGAGGAATCTTGGTTGGAGTAACTCCAATCGTCCCTGAATCTGATAGAATATTCAGTGCATATTTTCTTTGACAAATTTGGATACCTTTAGTTGATCTAGCCACCTCTATTCCAAGAAAGTACTTCAGATTTCCTAGATCTTTAATCTTGAATTTCTCATCAAGTAGATCTTTAAAGGAGTCAATTATTTTCTCATTGCTTCCGGCTATTACTATGTCATCAACATAGACTAGTATGGCAGTGAAGGAATCACTCGTACTTCTGACAAACAAACTGTAATCTGCTTTTCATTGTTGGAACCCCTGCTCAATGATGAAAATTGATAGCTTGGAGTACCACTGGTGAAACGCCTGTTTCAAGCCATACAAACTCTTGAGTTTGCAAACTTTAAAAGGTCCATTGTTGTGCAAATCTGAATTCTGATCAGTAGAGTACCCAGGGGGAATTTCCATGTATACCTCATCTTCTAGGCTTCCATGTAAGAATGCATTATTTACATCGAATTGATGTAGATACCATCATTTTCCTGCTGCTATGGCTATTAGCATTCTTACTGTTACTAATTTCGCCACAGGAGAGAATGTCTCGTGATAACCCACTCCTTCCAATTGAGTATATCCTTTTGCTATGAGCCTCGCTTTATACCTCTCAATGGTTCCATCTGCATTGAACTTGATTTTGTAAACCCATCTGCATCCTAAAGGAACTTTTCCAGGTGGTAAGTCAGTCACAGTCCAGGTTTGATTTAACTCAAGAGCATTTATCTCATCTTTCATAGCTTTGCACCATTCGGGAATTTTGACAGCTTTTTGGTAAGTAGATGGTTCAGAATGTGTAAGGATCAATGATGCAAAAGCTTTGTGATGTTTAGACAGTTTATGATATGAGACGGTTGCACATAAGGGAAAAGGAGTACCTGGAATCACAGTCCCTTTCTTCTTATCAGACGTTTGAGAGTGGATGAGTGAGGCAACATGTTGGCAGATGAAATCTTGTAGGTACGCAGGTGTTTTCTTGCTTCTTTCAGACCTTCGAGGAACATAGGGGTCATTGGGAGGTTCAGGTTGATCTCCAGATTCAGAATCGGGCTGATCATTTTCTGAGATTTCCATATTTGGATTAGGCTCCTGATTTGACTCTTCTGGCAATTGAGGATTGAAAGTAGGAAGATAGTCTAAATTGAATTTGATAGGTTCTGGATAGGATAATTGAGAAGGAGTAGGTAGTATATGATCAAAGTTNTTCTTGATATAAAAATCTTATTAGTCTCTAAATCAAGCAATTTGTATCCCTTAGTTCCAAAGGGTATCCCAAAAAGACACACTTCCTCCCCTTTGAGTTGAATTTGTGCCTATTGTGCATGAGTGTGGTGGCAAATGCCAAGCAACCAAAGACTCTGAGATTACTATATGCAGGTTTGTTTTTGAAAAGGATTTCAAAAGGGGGTTTGTTATCCAAAATAGGTGTAGGGATTCTGTTTATCAAGAACACAGCAGTTAAAATAAAATCGCCCCAATATTTCATAGGTAATCCACTCTGAAATTTTAGAGCCCTGGCTACATTTAATATATGTTGATGATTTCTCTCAACTACAGCGTTTTACTGAGGAGTTTCGACGCATGAAGTTTGGTGTATTATTCCTTTACTAGAGTAGAATTGCCTTAAGACAAATTCTCCTCCATTATCAGTCCTAATCACTTTGATTTTTGAAGAAAATTGTGTTTCAGTCATATTATAGAAACTTTGCAAAGCAGTCGAAGCATCTGATTTCAATTTCAGTAAATAGACCCAAGTGCATCGACTATGATTATCAACAATAGTGAGAAAATACTTTGATCCTTCATAAGAAACATCAGTACACGGTCCCCATAGATCACAATGAACTAAGTCAAAGCATTTTTCTGATCTGTTCAAACTAGTATTGAATGGTTTCCTACGAAGTTTGGCTAAGGGACAGATAGGACACGGTTTCATGGTGTGTTTATGATTGGAATTTTGATGCAGGTTGGTTGGACGCAATCTAGGATCTGAGGGATGACCCAATCTGAAGTGCCATAGGTCAAAATCCTCTTGATTAACAGCAGCAAATATGGTGATTTTGCTGGTGAGTTCTGGTAATTTCTGAATCAGCTATCAGGAGGAACTTTATTTTGCACTAAATGGTATAAGCCTTGCCTCACTTTACCCAGACCAATTGTCTTCCAAGTTGAAAAGTCCTGTATGAAACACAGATAAGATGAAAATATAAGGAAACAACTTGATGTCTTAGCAAGCTTCCCAGCAGATATCAAATTAAATGAAAATGATGGAACAAAAAGGACATCATGGAGGTGTAGATTTTCTGTAATTTTAACGTTTCCTATGTGAGTGGCAATAGTGACATCTCCGTTAGGTAGCCTAATGGGATGTGCAACTTCAGACTTTATTTCTGTGAGATATGAAATGAAGCAGACCATATGATCAGTAGCTCCTGTATCTATGACCCAAGGGGTAAATGAAGTTATTCTATTTTCATTATCATGAGCTAACAAACATATATAAGTACCAGAAACTTTGAGTGCATCAGTGTGACTTGTAGAAGAGGAATTTGAAACATGGTTGGCAGAAAGGGAGTGTAAATGATTGATTGGTGGTTTGAGCAAAGACATCAGTTGAGTGTACTACTCCTGGGTTAAAGCAACTTGGTTGCTGTCATAGACTTGTTCCTATGTAGTCCTTATAGCATATGCGCTTTGATCAACAACAACAGCATTTGCCTTCGTCTTTCCATAGAATTTGTGGCCTGGAGGATAGCTATGGATTTTATAACAATTGCTGATGGTGTGACCTAGCATTTGGCAATGTATGCACATTGGTTTATCTTTGTTGGCTTTAAAACACCTTTCAAGCAAATGGCCAAAGATTTTACAGAATGTGCAGAAGTATTTCCTTGGCACAAAATCTCTCATCTCTGTTTCCCTCAAGTTACTTCTTCTAACCATCATTGCCATTCCATCAGAGACAGGAACATCAGAGGAGATATTTCTTCTCTTCTCCTCCTGTTGTACGATGGAATATACTTCATTCAACTTGGAAAAAGGCTTTATCAATAGAATCTGAGCCTTAATGCTCTTGTAAGAGTCATTCAGCTTCATAAGAAACTTCATCACCCAGACTCTTTCTTGATTGCTGATCACAGTTTGCAGACCTCCATAGGTGCAATTGGGAATTGACTCATAGTTTATGAGTTCATCGAGTAATGTTTTGAGTTTTGAAAAATAAGTGCTGACAGAGTCTTGCCCCTGCATCAACGTTGTTATTCCCTGCTTCACTTCAAAAATTCTGGGGGCATTTTGCTGAGCTAGGCGTTGCTCCAGCTCCAGCCAGAGTTGATGGGCTGTCTCCGCATAAAGTGTGCTAGCTTTAATGTCCACTATCATGGTATTTTGTAGCCAAGTGATGATTATGTCATTACAACGAAGCCAGTGCTCCAGCAGTGGACTATTAACATCAGCAGGTTCACAAATGCTTCCATCAATTAAGCCAAGTTTGTTTTTGATTCGAAGTGCCCTTTTCATCGACCTTGCCCAGGAGTGATAATTGCTAGAGTCAAGTATCTGAGTTACCAGAAGTGCTCCAGAGTTTTCGTTGGCTCCAATGAAATAAGGAATATTAGGAAGAGATGGATCATGGGCATTTTGAATAGGATTAATGTTTTGCTGTGGAATTTGGTTTTGATTTTGAATTTGGTTTTGATTTGCATCAGAAATGTTGATCTCTTGATTATCAGTCATTGCTCTGATACCATAAAACAAATGAAATAAGAAATGCAACTGATATTAAACAATTCAATGGACCAGCAATTCGTCTGCTATGTGAATC
>CAIGRM010229628.1:0-18534 GCA_903798335.1 Fraxinus albicans
GGTGGAAAATTATACCAATCAAACACACTTGAAATCATTTTCCCTGCAAAACATTTTCTAGGCAAATCTTTTCCCTGTAAAACATTTTCTTTCCACCCATTTTCCACCATTGCAATCAAACGCACCCTAAATGCTTCTACTTTTTTAAGCTTAGCCCAAATGCTAACTATGACTCAAGTTCCCCTCCTATTATTTCCCGACGTTAAGTCCACTGCAAAAAATTATAGTAAAAAACAACATTGAAGTTTTCCCATGGGCGGTGGAATACGGGAGCCGTTGGATTTTACTCCAACTTCCATGTGACATAGAATTCAGAAACACCAGAATCCAATTCAGCGTATTCATCTTCTACAATGCAAATGCAAATTTAAATTTATAATCCGACATTGTAATTTAGAAATCCAATAAAATATCAATGTTGCTTATATGAAAGAGCACTCCATTGCTTATTTCCTACAGTTTTATGTTTCTTACATCATTTTTAACTGTACCATTAAAAAAAAAATAAAAAAAATTGAGGTTTAATGAATACGAGGTTCAAGTTTCAATAAATAGACTCAAAACTAAGACGCCATAAAGTAAATCATCGCACCTACAACCGGTTCATCGTTCATTTGGAAGAGTGTCAATAGTTTCTTTTTCGGTAGGGATTCATCTAAGATCATGGGTTGTCTGCCTAAATTACTACTGCTCGGGAAATCCATGCATAAAATTAAACACTATTACTTGAACTTATCCTTTATTAGACACATTATATTTGCATTCATATTTCAAGGTGTTTCTTGAACGAAGCAGGAACCGTTGGTCGCCTGTTTCTTTATGCAGTATCCATACCCTCATCCTATGATGCACGAAAACCTCTACCAAGCTAGCGTTTCCGTGTTATCTACCATTTATACATGATAGAGAGGGAAACGAGGGGGTGAGGAGGAGTTTAGTTTGCCTTGCCTCTATAACAAAACCGGGGTTCTAAGGAGAGCAATAATAGATCGAAAGAGTCGAGATTTAACTATAAATAACAAGCCAAAAGAGCGAAGGAACAAGGTAAAACATCCCAAGATTGGGGTGCCCACAAGCTCAAATTATATAGTAGCAAAGTGTGTGGGAAAATGGATGCTACGCATAGATATCCATTGAGTTTGCATGAGAAGAAGAGAGCAAATTGTAGCCAAGAACAACTTGCCGGAACTTTCAAACAGTAGTTGCATTGTTTCGGCAAGTCATCCTTGGCTGCAATCCACTCTCTACCTCTTCATGCAAAACTCTCAAGACAAGAAACCAAAACACTTGTTTAATTCTATATTCAACTGAGCATTGTCTTGTGTTTATATAGGCACAAAAGAATGAAGAATATGTATAAAGGGTGACTTACTGTGGCCTCAAATATTCCATCTCACCCAAATTTGCTCAATCATTTCATCTGGGAGATTGAGCTTATCAACACTGGGCATTGTGACAAAGCTTTTGATAAAAAATTTAGTCGATTTTGATAAAAATGATGATATGTATAGTTGAAAGTCGACATAAATCGTGGATCACATAAAATGTATAGTTAAAATTGAAGTTCGATCAGTTTAACAAAGTTTTATCAAATCAGCACTATATTGATGCAGACATAGAAACCTATGAATTTAAGTGGGTGTTTGATGAAGATTAAAATTAGATTTTTAGTAGATTGTAATAGAAGTTTTTGAAATGTGTGGTTGAAAAGCTGTGGGACCAATGAAAGATGTGGTTAATATTGATTGTTTGACTTTGACTTAAATTAAAATCTGATTTTAATCTGAAACAAACGGGTCTTAAATCTTTCAAACAAATAAGATTGTAAACCTATTAGACATTCATCAAAATAAATTACCCTCTTTATATAAAAATCTAAATTTTTAGAAGAGAAATTGCAGGGCATCGATGAATGCATACGGTTAGCACCCCCACAAAATCATTGAGATTCTCATGTCATTGGAAACAAGCAAAAATTGCCAAATATGGATAGGCGTACTTCTTTAGGGGCAAACAATGACGGTGGGTCCCCTTAGTGACAAGCCAATAGGCTATCTAAGAGTTGAAGGGTTAATTTCACAAACGATCACTGAAGTTACGTCAAAATCACAAAAAGTCGATTTTGATAAAAATGATGATGTATATAGTTGAAAGTCGACATAAATCGTGGATCACATAAAATGTATAGTTAAAATTGAAGTTCGATCAGTTTAACAAAGTTTTATCAAATCAGCACTATATTGATGCAGACATAGAAACATATGAATTTAAGTGAATGTTTGGTGGAGATTAAAATTGGATTCTTAATAGATTGTAATAGAAGTTTTTGAAATGTGTGGTTAAAAAGCTGTGGGACCAATGAAATATGTGGTTAATATTGATTGTTTGACTTTGACTTACATTGAAATTTGATTCTAATCCGAAACAAACGGGTCTTAAATCTTGCAAACAAATAAGATTGTAAACCTATTAGACATTCATCAAAATAAATTACCCTCTTTCTATAAAAATCGAAATTTTTAGACGAGAAATTGCAGGGCATCAATGAATGCATACGGTTAGCACCCCCACAAAATCATTGAGATTCTCATGTCATTGGAAACAAGCAAAAATTGCCAAATATGGATAGGCGTACTTCTTTAGGGGCAAACAATGACGATGGGTCCCCTTAGTGACAAGCCAATAGGCTATCTAAGAGTTGAAGGGTTAATTTCACAAACGATCACTGAAGTTACGTCAAAATCACAAAAACCAAAATAGTTGAAACTTGAACTTTGAGGACTTGATAATGTCAAACCTGAAAATGTGATACTTTTAATAAAATTGGTGACAAAAGATGAAGAAAATGTCAATCAATAAACATTATAAATAAACCATATCTTTTAATGTCAAACTTGAAAATGTGATACTTTTAATATAAGGTTTTTCTTTTTGAATAATGAAATCAAGCAGTAATTTATTTATAATGTTTATTACATATGTCCAATGCTTATAAATTTGCTCTTTTACTGCTAGATTTGAAAACTAAACAAATTAGCTACTGATTTCCCTTCAAGAATAGTCCATTTCAATACGTCACTCAAATCAAGCAGGACAAAAACAATTTTATTAGCATTTAACTCAAACTTAATAAATATTTTTAAAAATAAATGCCAAACTCGAGAAATTAATGTTAACATTTTAAAATAAAAGTTCATGTCTCAAGTTTAAACAAATTACAAATAAACCATTAACACATTACGCTTGGAGAATTTTCCATTTCACTACCAAAGGCAAATCAAGTTGTAAACCAGCAAGTTTACAAGTATTGCGCAAAAAAAATTGGAGAAGAATGTTGTGTCCTAGGGTTGGAAAAGAGGATTTGATTATTTGGGTTCTTGATTTGAAGCTCAAGCTGAGGATTTGGAAGAATTAATTGGATGATATTAACATAATTTTCACCATAAGTGTTTCACGCCAAAAAGAAATGGGTTTTTGGGGTTTTATTGTCAAATTTGCGATTTAGGTTTTCAATGTTTAAGTTTCAATTATTTTGGTCCATTAAGTTCCAATTAAAATGAAAAAGATTCTTCAGTGACCATTACTGAAACTGGATGATACTTCAGTGACCATTAGTGCATGTTTTAAACTTGAATGATCGTTTTGTGATTTTAACGTAACTTCAATGACCGTTTGTAAAATTAACCCAAGAGTTGAATTATGAAATAATAATGGGAATAGAATAATCCAGGAAAAGAAGTGGATTGGTCAATAAATAAATTAATATTGTGAATATATATTGGCCTCTCGAGGGTATGGAAGAACATGGTTCTCTACCATTTCTTTTCATTCTATATATATTCTCTTTTACTTTGTTTCTTTTGTTTTTCTGTATTTTGACCTTTAATGAATTTGAAGTTAGATTAAAACATTTTGTTAAGTAAAAAGAAAATTTAAGGGTCCGTTTAATTGCAAATGTGGAAAATAAGTAGAAAGAAAATGTTTTATAGGGAATTGATTTACTTAGAAATTATTTTATTAAGAATTGTAATTAATTGTGTTTGACTGGTACAATTTTTCATGGAAATTTTTGAAAGTTTGGTGTCTGTTTGGCTTCTTTTTTATGAAAATTGTCCATTAAAATGATAATTTTTTCTATCATTGGGTTTAACATTTGTTCCAATTGCCAAAAAAAAATTACCATACTGAATAACATTTGTATGACTTTGTTTTGCATGAAAATTGTCAATAAAAGTGATTTATTTTTTTTTACCATTGTGTCTAGAAAATATTTACCAGCCAAAATATCAAAAATTTGTTTTCCTTAAAAATGTGGAAATTTTGAAAAGTTGGAAAACATTTTTCCAGAAAAATTTTGCCTATCAAACACTACAAAAATTGGATTCCATTTTCCATGGAAAATATGGTGTATCAAACGGAGCATAATCCTAAAAAATAATTAAAATACGAATATTTATGCTAATTCTATTAATATTGGACTTTTGAAAAGTTCAAACGAACAAATCGTTCCGTTTAAATTTCATGGTCTGATTTGAGATTGATGTTTTCAAATGAGTCGTTATCTTACAAGAATATTTTAGGGTATAATTTCACGTCCATAAATACTAAAACAAGAGCCAACATTTAAAATATTAAATTTAATTATCTTGAAGAAGAGAACGTCAACCCACATGGTCCATATCTTTGTACCCCGTCTACTCCCTCGTCTTACCTCAACTTGGCTTTAGGATTCATAATAACCAAATCTTAGATAGCATAAAAGCTTGGACGACTTGATTGGAATAATCGACTATGCATTTCATTAGTAATCAACTTTTTCGTCAGTTAAGCTAGTGGGTGTGCATAGAAGGATTATTCTATGTGTACACCTTGTAGTGTACACAATCTTTTACACCCCCCTCACATGGAAGGGGGCTCACAAATATTTTATTGTGTGTGGGCCCCCTTCCATGCGAGAGGGGTGTAAAAGATTGTGTACATCATTGTGTACACATAGCACTACCCGGGCATAGAAATGAATAGAATATATTACACTGTTCTTATTACTGCAGGCTGAGTCAAGCCGAAATGCCAAAAGTGCAAGGCCAAAAAATTGTTCTCTCTTCGGGAATGAAGGCTTTGAATTTATATATTTAAACAAAATTGAATTGAGCCCACAATATTGTCAAAAAGAGTGGAATTGAACATGGAAAAATTCCATGAAAAGCAAGATTTATGCCTTGTTGATCATTCGAACAGACAACTATACACAATCTTTTACACCCCCCTCATATGGAAGGAGGCCCACAAATATTTTATTGTGTGTGGGCTCCCCTCCATGTGAAAGGGGTGTAAAAGAATGTGTACACCATTATGTACACATAGCACTACCCGGGCATAGAAATGAATAGAATATATTACACTGTTCTTATTACTGCAGGCTGAGTCAAGCCGAAATGCCAAAAGTGCAAGGCCAAAAAAATGTTCTCTCTTTGGGAATGAAGGCTTTGAATTTATATATTTAAACAAAATTGAATTGAGCCCACAATATTGTCAAAAAGAGTGGAATTGAACATGGAAAAATTCCATGAAAAGCAAGATTTATGCCTTGTTGATCATTCGAACAGACAACTAGAATCAAATGAAAATGTATTATGCGCTTGTATAAGTCAAACATGTTATCACTTGAAATTCACCATTTCCCTTTGCTATTACCATTTGAATTAGGCCTTGATCTCAACTTAAAGTATGAGAAGTTATTGTTGAGACGATCGACACATCCTCATCTGTGAACCAGTACATGGGTGTGAACCAAGGCACGGGCGTCAACGGCAACTTTAGGACATTGTTGGAGTAGGCTAACTCTGTGTTGGTTCCAAAGAAGACCTGATCCAACGAATAATCGAGAATGATTCAAGTGGAATGGGTTTGGACGTGGAAGATACTACTAAAAAAGTTATTCCACAACCATCTCTACAGGCGAAAAATGTGAGGGAGATAAGAACGGATACCCCACCTCTTCATTCGAGCACTACAATGTGAAGCTTTTGATTTCTGAATTGGATATGGTTCGGATGTATCGATCACACAAATTAAATATCTATTTTATTCTTTAAAAACTTAGAAGGCTAGAAGCCTTTTAAAAAGCAGTTGCAATTTTGAATTTTGATTTTAAAAAAAAAACTGTTGTATAATTATTAAATCATAATTTAAGAAAGGATAGATGTTAGAATTGGTTAAGTATAAATATGGAAAAGTGACTTTCGTGTTAATTTCGATCAAATATTCGGACTTAATCTGATAGTCAAATTATGGAAATAAATAGATTAACTTATTTTACTAGTCGAGTAGATTGATGTGGTATATTTGAAATAACAAATTCAATTTCGGATAAATGAGAAATTGCGATTCGAAGTTAGAAGGAATAGAGAAAAACCGGCTGAAAAATTGTCCAACTCCGTCACTTGCCTAGCGCTGGAGCGATGAGACTATCGCTCGAGCGACAGGCTAGCGACAAAGTCTTTGTTTCTGACACTCAAGCGACGCAAGAACGACATGCGAGTAACAGCAAAAGTTGCAACACTTGACAAATGTTGAACCACAACATTTCCTCCTTTATAAATAAAATTCTTGGGACGTCCATTACTTAATCCTAATCATGTGCAATCATAGCACAACATAAAATTCTATATTCTTTTAGCCAAAACATTTCATAAAAGCAATTTTTCCATTTCATTCAAAAGGAGTACAATAGCTTAGTTTTGGTTCGTTGATTCTTGTGTTTTGGAGTGTTACTAACACAAAAAGATTGTCGTTATATCTTGAGAGTTAATTGCCATCATCCGTAGGCACCGTTGTTGGGTAAAATCGACTTGACAAATAGTTCAACTCTTACCTCAACTTTACATCTATTTCTCTAGGAGTTACTTTGACATTCTTTTTCTTTTATTTTTTATTATTCATTTTCTTGTCGTTACTCTTGGTATGATTGATAAGTTTTGACTTTTAATTTTTTTAAAGTCATCATCAATTCAATTTTCCATCAACAACTAATTCATCTTATCCCAACTATGTAATGTCGTTTTCATAATGAAGTTCAACGGTTTAAAGACTGGCAGCGCCCTCCCATCCACTTCTCTTTTCACAAAAAAAAAAGAAAGAAAAAAAGAAAAATGAAAAAAAAAAAAAGGCACCACCACCACCACCACTACTACTACTACGTGCAAAAATTAGACTATCTGCCAATAATTTAAGGAGAGTTACCGTTACAATTTTCAGAATAGTATATTTAGCTCATGTTCGATGCTAATTAAAAAGAGTTTTTTTTTTAGAAAAAATAAGTTTTGAAATAGTGATTTTTTTGGAGAATATGCAATTTAAAAGTGGAAAAAATTTCAGATTTACGTGTAAAATATTTTATTGTGATAATGTGTTGTTGAAAATGAAATTTAAAATAAAAAAATATTTTTGAAATAAAATAACACCATGTCATTTTAGTTTGGTGTTATTTTGATGATCAAGTTACAAATTCTGCAGTAGTTGAGTTCACCTTGTGTTGAGCGAACAATTTGTATGTGGGAGATGCATTTTTGGACTATTATGCCCTTACTTATTTTTGAAACTTACTAATTCATACTTTAAAAACATATATATGTGGGTGTGTTTGATTGGAAAATTTTCCACGGAAAATGACATTTTTTCACCCAAACTTCGACTTTTGGAGTGTGTGTTTGTCTTTTTTTCATTAAAAATATTTTTCAAAATTGTCAAATACGTTCCATTTTCCTTGTTTATGAGGAAAATATTTTATTTTTAGGAGACATTTTTCATGTCAATCAAATACACCCTAAGTGTTATTATTATTGAGATTCACGTTTCTTAGTCGCTTCAAATTTCGTAACTGTAGTTGTATCGTTTTAGTCTCCATTTGACAAATTTATAAATAATAATAATAATAAAAGGAAGTACGTAGTTATGAAGGTTTGGTTTAAATTAATGTTAAATTTTGATTGAATTTATGGATTTATAAATTGTATATAAAACTAAATTATTCTCTTCCTTGTGAACCTCAACTTTTGCAGCCTTGTATTCCTTGCACTTATCATGAATGCTTTTCAATTTCTGTTGAAATATTTACATTCTGTTTTGAGTATGTTCAGGATTTATGTGGAACTAGCATAAATATGTTCACAAAAGTTGGCATCTGAGAATTGGATGTGTACTCGACTTGCACGAAAACCCTTTCAAGTACCTGAACATAAAGTATGTGGAAGGTTTAAAGAACTTGGTTTTGTTGAATGTAAAGATTGCCACCATTATTATGAGTTTAGAGACGTTTCTTACGGGATGAATTTTTTCATACGGTGGAGAATTTTCTCTAGTGACGGTATAACTATTGAACACGACAATTATCACTTTTTATTTTTTACGTGTTAATTATCAAAATCTCTCTACGTTGTAGCAGGTTGTGTTGACTTGGTCTGAAAAGCTTGTTAGATGTACGCGGAGAAGGGTCCATACCGATGCTTCTACGAAGATGTGTGCTTCGCTCAATTTCATTCAAGGGCTCTCTTTAACACATCGCTCGAGCATATGAATGTAGGATTTAGGATGATCTTTTGAGAACAATGAAGAACGTTCTAATAGAACCTTATATGAAGTCATGTTTCTAGAGTATGGCTTGCTCGGTCTTGCCTAGCGGACTATATGGTAGTTTTGCCCAAGGTATATAGGTCCTATGGGTTAAGAGGTCCACGAACACTAATATGGTCCTTCCGAAGTATCTTTCTCATGTTATTAATTGTACAATCGTCATTTCACCTGTGACACGTTTGAACAAGCATGTACAATAGTCATCGTAAAGGTAGAACATAAGTAAAACTAATGAAATTGCCTAAAATATTAATTTTTTCCCCAAACTTGAAACGATCGAATTCATTTTCATAATTCGGAACCTGGCAGGTTTAGTCTTGACTCGAAATGCAACGCAAAAATTTCTAAGAAGATGGACAAAAGAATTAAGAAATTTAATTTTTATGAGAAAATAACTACAATCTCTTGAGAACATAATCAAAAATTTAGTCAATCAAACTAGGGGTCAAAATAGGTGGTTCGAGGTTTTTGTGGATTTGAATTGACCTGTTTAGAAATAGTAAAAATTACACAATTCCCTACTTTTGGAGATCCAAATTCTAAAATCAAATTTCATGTTTTAATGTTTCAAAAATCAAATATTTTTAATTAGATAAAGATTATAATTATATAATTAATTATAAAATTTTCATCCTAATTAATTTCATTTAAAAATAAACCCTAAATTCATTTCTCTCTTACCGTACCTATTTCTCTCCCGCCGTCTCTGTCTTCTCTCGTTCCCCTCACCGGTGACCCATTCATCTTTGGCAACCGGTGATCCATTCATCTACGTCGATCGACGACGAAGGCAGACGCCGTTGAGAACGGAGATGCTGCAGTCCGTCAACAACTGCAATTTCCCAACTGCCAAATCGCCTATTATTACGATCCTGAACACATAATCGATTTTGGCCCTCCCTCTCCCTCTACCTACCCTACTCTCACTGTTCTGGCGCCGCACCCATCCCTCATCCGGTTCTTAAATCCAACCTCATTCGACTACGAAAAACGGTAGCAGCACAGCTGCTCACAGCGTTGCCCCACTGCAAGAGCACACTGTGCGGCGGTGCAGTTGCAGCCCAAATCGACAGCTTCGCCTCTGAGTTTTTTTTATTTGATATACGGTGGGTGGTTTTTTGGTTGGTAATTTCCGGTTTGGTGTGGCGTGGTGGTGCTGTGGGTACGATATGTTGTGTGCGGTGGTGATTTTTGCGTGGTGGTGGCTCTAGCAGTGTGCAGTGGTGATGATGAGTCAGTGGTTGTTATGTGGTTGTGCGCAGTAGTGTGCAGAATGTTATTGGTGAGATGCTGGCGGCAATGGGTCTTTCGACGTGTTGCCAGTTGTGGTTTGAGTTTCTCTATTGGTGGAGACTAATGAAATGGCAAGAGATTTAGGTGGTTGTTGGTGGTGGCGGTCACGGTTGTGCATTTCTGTTGGTGGTGCAGGTGGTGGTTTCCCCATGGTGTTGGTGGTGGTAGGTGAGCGTGCGCAAGTGGCAGGGGTGGTGGTGATGTGGTGTGGTGGTTGTCGTGGAGGTGGTGGTAGTGGTAGTGGTCATGGCGATAGTGCAGAGGTGGGGGGTAGATCTGGATCATCTGGTCATTTTGGTTTTCTGTGACTAAAAATATAATCTGTGATCAAATAATTTGATAACCCGTGACCAACCATTTCATTATCTGTGACCTAAAAATTATATAATCTGTAACCGTGAAAAAATCTGTGACCAAATAATTTGAAAATTTGTGTTCGTGTGACATTCTGTGACTAAAAATATAATCAGTGACCTTAAAATTCGATAATGCGCGACTAAAAATATAATCCGTGAGCAGCCATTTTGTTATCCGTGACCTAAAAATTATATAATCTTTGACCGTAAAAAAATCTGTGATCAACTATTTTAGTAGTCTGTGACCATGTGACCTATAAAAATGTTATGACTAAAAATCAATATTAACATGTCACATATGGAGAAGTCGCCGAAACGGTCATCGGAATAATCGCAGGAATCGGAGAAGTCATCAAAATTGTCGCCGGAACGGTTGTAGGAATCGGAGTAGTCGCCGAGCTGTAAGGGCGGTGAAAGTGGGGTGGATTTTATATATGTGTGTGTGTGTGTGTGTGCGTGCGCGCATGTATATGTTAAAATATCTAATTTTAGAAATTTCGAAGTTGTTATCTTATTTTTGAAATGGTATGTTAGGTAGATCTTATATATGAATCTTTCCCTTAAAAATATGGTTTGGACTAGTATCAGACCAACCTACAAAATCTTCAATGTTGTGGGCTGGGCCAATCTTATCGTGATAAAATTAGAAGAGAAATAAATATTTGTAAAATTGAATTTCTAAAAAAAAAAAAAACGACATTTGAATTTAGGAAGAAACAAAGGTTGCAGTGCAACTCAAAGAGAGCCTAATGATTTTTTAAATTTAATTTTAGCATTTAATTTAACTAGTAGTAAGCATGTGCGTTGCACGACTTATTTATCAGATAAGCGATATGCATAATACTTTTGAAGTATTAATACTGTTTTTGAAAGTAATTGAGATAATTGATATTTTTAAAGAAAAAATCAAAATTGTTAAAAAGAATGTATATCAATAAAACTTTTTACGAAATTATGTATATTATGTGAAAATGTTGAATAAATTGAAATATAATATTTTGATTACAATAACCTTTTTTTGTACATAATACTTTTTTGTCAACGTCCCGTAACTTTTCTTATTTTTATTTTCGGTTTTTACCAAAACTTTTGTTATTTATATTGAAGCTGTACAAGAAAGGCCCATAAGAGAGTACACATTCAGAAAGGTATATTTCCACGGTAAGCAGTATTTATACTTGAGTCTTGTTAATGATCATTGCAAAACATAGACGTATTAAAAATTTGTTTCCTCTTCAATTTGAATGAATATTCTTCTTCATTTGCTGAATTAATTGGATACAAAAAAAAAAAAAACCGATTTGCTCAGTCGCTTGTGAGGAACCGGTTTCATATACCTCTCTTTGCAAAGAATATAAATTACAAAAAACACAATTATTATATTTTGTAATGAACAGAGAATTACCTTGGATGGCTAACTCTTTTACACAAGAAAATTATTAAATTGAAGTTCAACATTCATAAATAAATAGAATGATGGCAATGCATACACACTAACTTACTAAGAAACTCCTATTTCTAGTTACTTATGAGTAATAATATAGTTTTACCATAATTTAAAATTTAAATCTCAATTTTAAAAAGAAACTTATTTACACTAAATAAATCAAAACATTAAAAGAACTTTTTTATTTGTAGTCCACATAACGTACAAAAATGTATACCATATAGAAATATTCACAACGCTCTTATTTATAGTTCACGTAATTTACAAATATGTAAACCACATAAAAATATTCACTTATACAAATTATTGGAACACATAATGTTTCAAGTAGAGACAAAATGTACCAAAGTGAAGAATATATATCCAGCTCTGAATGACGAATCAAACCGCGTATTAAAAAACAAAAAAAATCATTGAACAAAATTCTTAAATATATACGAACACAAATTCTTATATAATTGAAAGAAACTACGGCGAAAAAGAATTTTGACCTAATATGAGCATAAATATAAAATTTGAAGAATAGTAATAATTTTGAGGCATAGTAATGCAAAAATTCAAATACAAAAATTGAATATTTACCATTTCTGCTTTATTATGAATGACAATTTTAAAATACATTATAAATTTTTTATTTTGACGTAACAAAATTCTTATCTAGTTTGTATGAATATAAACACGTCAAATCAAATTTGAAAAGTAAAGTATGTACACACTTGAATATTAGAATGCAAAAATCGATGCATAATTTATATTCATTGAATATATCTAAACTTACAAAACATAAAAAATTATACCTTATTTAATTTGTGGAAAGTAGTGACACCTTTAATCTCTTGCTTTGATTTGCCTAAAATTCAAGTAAACATATTTGATTAATTTCGATTCAATTGGTTAGATTCTATATCATTGAAGGCATGCACCTCTCTTCTAATAATCTCGTAAAAGTCAAAAGCAGATGATGATAAAAAAATAATACAAATCATTGGTAAGAACTTAAAATCAAAAGTTAGTTCTAAATTTTATTCCCTTGACCATTTAAGAAATAGAAACACATAATTCCCTCAAAAATTCTTCTTGTACATAATAATGTTCCACAGAAGAAAACCAGAAAGGAGACATCGGGTGGGCCCCATGTCAATTTTATATTGAAAAAAAAAAAACCACCCACCCCCCTGCATGTGTCTTGTCTGTATTGTTTCTGTACGTGCATTTCTGTACGTATAGAATAATTCTAATTCCCTTGACACTTACCTTGATTTATTTTATGAAATTAATTTTTTTTAGAAGAGGAGATAGTAAGAGTGGGACAGAAGACAATGGAGGTTGGTGAAAAGAAAGTATAGGAAATGAAGCCATTAAAACATCTTATGAAAATCCCTTGAATTACTCTTGCATTTGAACCAAACCAAAGCCATTTGACACATCCTGTTCATTACGGTGAGCCAACCTATGAATCAGGCCAAACTAGGCTGGACTGATTTCTATTCAATTTTATAATGGGGTTGATAATTTGACGCCTAAGTGGCACGTCCTATTTCAATACCATTAAATCGTCTTATTTCACTTCTTATTTGATTAATTCAATAGTATCGTACATCATAAAACTTGGAGCCTGTCTGGCATTCATTTTCAGCATGAGAAAATCAATTTTGGAGCCTTTTTTTGACTTTGTCTCACAAGCTTACAGGCCAAGAAAGTGATAATTGTACCGTTGAAGCACTCAACGGTCAAAAAAGCAATTTTCATCCCAAATTTTAGCTCTACCAGACATACCCTTGATAAGTTCCTTCTTTCTTTCCATTTTCTAGTTTCCACTGCACAAGTTTTATGTCCTCTTCAATATCTAGCATGAGTCTTTCCGTATTTATACCCAGTTTGAACAATATTCTTACAAAATTTATTTTTTCAAAATTCATTTTCAATCAAGCATTCTTCAATAAAATAATATCACACGTAAATTCAAAATTTTTTCTTATTTTTTAACCACATATTTTCCATCAAATTACTATTTAAAATGCATTCTCCACTGAATAATGTGCATCAAATAGGACCTTAGTTCATTTTTCACTTCAAAGTTACAAGAACATCTTCAAAATAAATAAATAAAATTAAGTAACTATTTAAACTATTTATATTATGTGTTTTGTTATTTGTACATTCGGGATTCACATCTTATATGACAGCCCCCTCACAAGAGGAGGGCCTGGGCAAAATAAAAACACTTATATTACATTGAGTATTTTAGCCATTAAGAGCAACTTCCCTATATTCTGGAAAGAGATATTCAATTGATAATTGGAAGGTACATAATTGGCTGAGGCCCAAAAAATTAAAGCAAAAATCTCCAAGCCCTATTCAACTGGACCAACTTCAGGCTTGATCACCTATGGTGCAGGGGTTTCTTCCACTTCAGGAGCAACAAACTCCTCCTCCAAAAAACAAAATTGATATCGTAATTAGGATGCCTCGCCCTGATGCATTGCAGCGCTTGGTCATAGCCCCAGTTGGAAAAGTAGCTGGTGAACCTGTCATAGTCTTCTGTTTACTCAAAGTGGTCTATTTGAGATGATTGTTATTGACATATAGTTTCACATTTATGTAGTATACTGCGTCACATGAATAAGAAGATATGGGACTTGGGGACTATTTTTATGTCTTTACCTTCGAGACAAACCATGAGCCTGTTTGGTAGGGATTTTTGGGGGAAGAATTGATTTTGAATAGTTATATGATGGGAAATGTGTGGTTGAAAAAGAAGAAAAAAGTATTGATGTGATGGAAAATATTATTTTATTGAAGAATGTGTGGTTAAAAATGAGAATTGATTTGAGAATTAGAAACAAACAGGGCCCATGTATTACGGTAGTAGGCAGTTAAGCAAAAAATCATGCACGATTAGCACTCCATTTCGTGTATTATCTTCCACATATCTCTTCCAATGCGATTAGGTCATGCATTTAGATGCCTTGCTTGAAACATTATTTTTATCCGAAGTGATGCATCATATCTCCGTTGCAGTCTCTAAAGCAGCGACGTCTAATCAGCTTAAAACTTTTCAGCCTATTTTCAGATTATGGAAGCCACATGCCTATGATGACTATGGATGAAAAATGAAGAGTGAGTTGCTAGGATGAAACCACGTGTCAATCATCGGTCTCTTTTATTCGCTCCCTTATATAAATACTTTGTCATCTCTTCTTTAAATGTAATTTTTTGGAAAAGCTTTGAGTACACAGTAAGCTTAATTTCAATCCGCCACCTATATTTTTTGTCTATCGTGTTCTCTCATCCAATATATTCCACCTCCTTACTTGGCATCAAAGTGCACGTGAATGTAACACCTTCGTTGGAGATACAGTTAGTTCAGCCTAACGTGATTGTTCAAGCTTGCATGTAATATACTCGTTGAAGGGAGAGGAGTTGAGATTGTTGATTTTTGGATCTTATTGAATTTGGATGTCAACGTTTCTAATTTAAATTAAGGAAATAAGTTAGTATATACATATAGAGAGAGAATAGAATAGAAAAGAATTTGATTTACCATTAGAAGATAACTCAAACTAGATAGTTTGATAAATTACTTTTGACAATAGATAAGTGAAGAACTTAAAAAACTGATTTTGATAAATAATATAGTCAAAACTGAAATTTGATGCCCTATTCATTTTACCAACTAATAAGAAGAAGAATCTTCAAAATGGGGTTTCCTCATAGAGGAGTGAATCATAAATTTTAATATTTTTTCACATGTAAAATGCCTTGGATACTCTTGGTGGTAAATTGTCCTTTCTTTTACTAGTCTAATTGTCTTGATTTTTTGGTCAAGATCAACTCAACTAAATCAAAATCAAATCCAACTTGATCAATTGACCCTCACCTTACTTTTGTCTTGCCTAAGGAAACCCAATAGGGAAATGGGAAAGAGAACACAAAGTGATGAACGGGCACGCTTAAGGGTAGAGAGGAACGAGATGCGTGTTTTGAGATTTCACAACATAATAATTTCGTATAATTGTGTCTTTTTGCCCTTTAAAACACACTCTCGAGTTAGGTCTTCCAATTTCTCGTACTATATAAATTGTATTACTTATACTACTGAAAATTAATTTCTTCTTTCTTATGTTAAGTGATTTTATCCTTACTCATTACAAGCAAAGAGAAAAAAGGAAGTCTACTTTTGTTTTGACTTTTCTGTTGATGTATGGGCCGTTAGATTAGAAGCTTAAAAAGTTTCTATTTAAGTAAAATTACTTGCGTTCAAAAAGAAAAAAAAAAGTAAATTTACTGATTATCAAATAAGTAAATTTTAAAGTATAAGTCTTATTTAATTAAAAGTTTCTAAAAGTTTCTATCATCGTTTTTTGGATGACACCTTTTATGAGATGTTTGGAAAATAGTGCTTGTTAGTTTCATTGGGGTATTAATTTTTAATGTAGTGTTAATCTATTAAATCGGTGATTTTTTTTTTTTTCAAATTTTTTTTTTCCAATTTTAACCTTTCTAGACAATTGTTTTGCAAGCAAAAAATTTAATTATATGCAAAATAATTGCTTATAAATATAAATACAAATACAAATACAATAATTAAAAATATTTACTTCCAAGCAAAAAGAATTACTCATAAGTGCAAAACAAACTTAAAATTGTAAGATTTACTTATAAGTAAAAATACAAATAAATTAAAATTTTAATTATGATTCACTACCTAAGTTAAAAATTAATATATTTGTAAAAAAAAAAATATGTATCAATTAAATATCACTTATGAGTAAAAAATTTCACAGATAAAATTATAAATTGAAAATATCACTAAGTTACCTACACATTTACTCCATATTGTTTATACTTTATACATACCTACCTATTTTTAGAATTGCTGAATAATAAATTTTCAAGTGTATGTTGGACTCTATAAAGAATAGTTACAAAAAATATCCAAAATCAATTCCTCGTAAATTTCCAAAATCGATATTAAAAAAAAAAAAAAAACCATATCCAAAACTCCCAAGTAGGTTCGAAGGGTGCGTTTGGTTTGCTGTTTTCAAACAATTTTCATTCAAAACATTGAAAACGCGGTTGGTCTAATCTTTTTAAAAAATGTATTTTCGAAAATAAGGTTAAATTTATAACATAAAATTCAAAACATATTTTTTTCATTTTGAGTATTTTTGATGAAAATTTTGAAAACACTCGAAACATGAAAAACAAGTTTTTAAATAAAATTTTATTTAAATAAATGTAGCCCACGTCTGATTCCCATTTTCACCAAAAAAATGCATTATTTCTACTAACATAGGGTCCTACATGCTGACATGCATTTTGAATTGATTAGTGCAATTTTTAACTTTTCCAAAATACCCCCGTTTGCCTTCAATAACCCATTGTAGTTGATAAAAAGTTGTTTGTGTATAGTAACATGTCACGTGCATTGTCAGTGGATTGAACATATAACGTTCTCAATTTTTTCTTATCTAAAATAGGAGTGCAAAATGGGCAACAAATAGGCCCTTACAAATTAAAAATTGTAAAAAATAAAAATAAAAATTTCTAATTTTTTTAAAAAAATAAAATTATAAAAATTTCTAATAAATAAAAATAGTTCAAGTTTTTAATGATTATTATCTTTTAAAAAATATTTAAATAAACACATATAAAAATATTCTTAGTCCACATCACTAATTTTTATTTTTGTTTTTTTATATTTCGAACTCAAATTATTATTTATTAGTTTACTTTTTGTAGCGAGGAAAAAATATTGTCAAATTCACCAACTTTAAAAAAAAAAATATATTACTTGATAATGTATTAACATAAAATTATTCTATTTTTATTTGATAATATAATTGTATGGAATAAAATGTTATAAAATAATATTTTAAAATTTAAAAACAAACGTGATTTATAGTTTTTAATTTTGAGAATTTTTTTTTTTAAAAATCAAATGCGTTTTTAGCAATTTTAAAAACAAATTCTAAAAATAGAAAATCGAAAATAAATTTAAAACTAAAAACTGATAATGAACCCAAAATTAAAAACTATAAACTGAAACACAAACAAAACGGGACCGAAAAGATTAGATATACGAAAAGTTAATCTATACATTTGCATTTATTTTATTTTAGGGATCGTTTGTTAAAAAAATTGGTCCATTGAAAGCTTTCCAGTAGGGGTGTCCAAAAATCCTGAACCGAACCGGACCGAACCCGAATTGAATCGAACCGAACGGTTCTTCATAAATTAAATACCCGAACGGGTACTCGAATCGAGAACCGATGAGTTTGGGTCGGATCTCCGGTCTAGACCAAGAACTGAAACTAAATAAATTTTTTATTTTTTTATTGAATTAATTAAATTATTTTATTTTTTCTAAACAAATTATCAAATTAATTAAATAAATCAGATTATTTCATAATTTTAATTTTAAAACCCAAATAATTTTTAAAGTCCATTAGCCCATTTTAATTTGCTCATGACTACATGATTATTCGAATTTTCTCATTAAATTTATAGCTTTCAAATGAAATTAAATTCTAAGACCACTTCTCTCTCCTGATCCCTTAGCAAAATTTTCAGACCCGCCGTCTAGCACTTCTAAATTAGGTACCCATTTATGCATCTATTTAAGAACTATACAATTTTTGTTTTTATAATGGTGTTCAACTTCCATAATAGGGATCTGGTATGAATTTCTTTTCTAGGAGAGGATTTTTTATTTATAATTCTTACGTTATCCGTTGTCGTTTTCATTTTTTATGTAGTATTGCTTTAATATTAATATTTACTTTTTGGTATTTATATGCATTG
>CAIGRM010229654.1:0-10387 GCA_903798335.1 Fraxinus albicans
TTATATTAGGGAAAACAATTTAGTCCACGTGTGATCCTTTATTTTTCTATTCAAGATTCGTGTGATTTATTTATTTGTATTGGTTTTATTATGAGTTTAATGCATTAAATTACCTGATCAATAATTTGATAATTATGTGAGTCTCTTACGAATCGAGAGGTGAGTTTGAGATTTAAACCATATAATAAAATTCGATAAATTAGTATAACGTGTAGAGATGTCTATACTAATATTGCGGTCATAATATGAATTTTTAGAACTAGTGTTTCATTTAATTAAGATTGATTTGCATAGAGATATGAAATTGAATTAGTTAAATAGGTTCAATGAACACTCGAGATGGGTAAATTGAATAAATAGAATAATTCGATCGAACACTACATTAGGTTATGAATCTTAAATTAAGAATAAATGTGATCAATAGATGAAATTGTTTTGCAATAATATTCATCACGTATTTGAATTTTTAATTATCCGTTGTTTGTAATTATTTTATACTTTCAATTAGTCAAAAGTAGTTAGATAGATTAAGTTCTAAGTATAGTTCTAGTGGGAATGAAAATTCGGACTCAAAGATCCACTATATTACTTGTTACGATATCATACATTTGCGATATAAAAAACGTATCATATACTCTTTTTCCTTTGCCCACATTTTGTCCCACTGATTTTCCTGAAAATGTTTTAATTAGGCAATACATTGATACTCCGAATTCTTTTATAATCAACTGTACTATTTTTTTCCTCAGTTTAATAAAAGAAATTTCCTCTTGGTTTTTCCAAAAATAAAGTTTTTAATGTGACAATTCTTGTGTAGATATTCAAGGGAAAGATTTGTAAATAAATTATTATATACAAATTACTGTTATATCACTATAGCCATAATACTTATCTATTAGTATAGAACTTTAATTCACAATAAAATATACAAGTGTACCATCTCTCTATGTTATTCTATTTTCTCTATAATTTAGAACAAATATGTTAGAATTAGGGTGTGAAATGAATTTTCTTTGAAATATTAGTTGAGAATTCTAGTTGAAGTCTACTTGGGAGTTCGAATATAAGTTGGTGATTTGTGTTGGACAAAAAGAACATTTGAAGGAGTCCAGGTTGTAATAATAGCGGAAAGAAACATGCAAGAAGAAGAAAACGGTGAGCCGACGCTCGCTACTCTCCTTAATCCTGCTCAAGTGTTTAGAACGAGTTTAAGTGTTCGCTATCCGCTAGGAGGCCACTTGAGCGGTTGACCATCGCTTGACAGTCGACGGCAGTCTCATCGAAATTTTGAGCAGTTCTCGATTTTGGCATATTTTTAAATTTTATTTTATCATTAACACTCCATTATTGTATAGACTTGTTATAATTGAAGTTCACTACATCTTAGGCTCTTCTTTGTACTATATATATGAGGAGTAAACCTCTAGAAAAATCAATCATTACATTCTACACAATAATTTGTAATCCTTCATTATTGATATTAATAAATCCTCATCTTCTGCTCGTGAATCTTTGTTTACGTAAATCTTGTGTACTTGTTTGATTTTCATATTGCCATATTACTCTCTTCCTTTATTTATTAATCGAGTTGCATCAGTTCAATACATAATTTTTAACAAAATAATATTACTTTTTACCCAAAAGGGGTTATACCATTTGGTTGTTAAACTATTATGTTTATTGACTTTAGTCCCCGCCAATACAATGGAAAAAAAAAAATGCTAATTGCAATCTCTTGTTTCTTCTTTTTCTAAATATTGCTTCTACAAATTTTATTTATATTTGAATATCGTTCTCCAATATGGATCTCGTACATATTTGCTAAATTAAAATTGTGATATAATTAAACTGATTTCTGGAAATGACTCCTAAACTTGAGATAAACGATGTTTTAGAATTATTTATCATATAAAACTTAAATACATCGTTATCACTATCTTCAAAAACTATTTTTATATTCTCTCTTATCAAACAGAATAATTATTAAAATAAACTCATTTTTAAAACAAGTTGTACTCTAAATTTCATAAAAAATTTAATAGGTACGGCAGTTGTCTTATGTACGGCCAATACAAGACCAAGTTGCCAGTAAGCTTCAAACCTCATGCAAAACACATTCCAGCCTTAAGCTTACCACTCTCAATCGGCCCCAAACACACGCTGGCATATTTATATTCAACCCACCCTGATACATGTGTACCAATTAATCAAGTTGTACAAAATTTGTTGACAAAATAAGTGTGGCAGGATCTAGACCATTGATTTCAAAAACGTTTTTCGAAATTATTCACCTAGATGCTGCCAACACATAGATTGTCAACTTACTTTGTACACATAACATGATTCTACCTATATATTTAATTTGACATTTTGGCTGACGTTCTATGATTTGGCATGCAATTTAGCCATTGATTTGAATGACACTTATTTAAATCAATGACTAGATTTTTAATGCATCATAGAATGTACATCAAGGTGTTCAAGATGAACGTACAATGAGCTTAATTAATTTATTGGTTGCAGCCATTATTCTTTATCAAAACTGACCTTAGCGGGAGGGCTATTTCATGCCATTCCCCGCCGGGATTTAGCCGTTGACTTCTTGTAGATTATTATACTATAATTAATACTCCTCGATGATGAAACAAAATTCTATATATAGGCTTCAACATAACAGAAAAATAAAACAAATTGAGAAAAAAAGAAGATCACATAGCTAGCAAGAAGATCGAAAAAGAGAGTCAATGGCTTCCAAACTCTTGAAAATCATCTCCATCTTCTTCCTCTTGATTTCCATGTTCACAGTACAAGTTCTCTCGGTAGTGGAAGAGTGCGGTGAGGAAGAAGAAAACGGCTGCGTGGACAAGAAGAAAGCCTTGCCACTCAAAATTATAGCCATTGTATCCATTCTTGTCACGAGCATGATTGGAGTGAGCTTACCCCTCGTAACGCGCTCAATTCCGGTCCTCAGTCCGGAAGGAAACCTTTTTGTGATTGTTAAGTGTTTCGCCGGAGGTATCATTTTGGGTACTGGGTTCATGCATGTTTTACCAGATTCATTCGACATGTTGTCGTCCAGCTGCTTGAAGGAAAATCCATGGCACAAGTTCCCTTTCACCGGATTTGTTGCCATGTTGTCTGCCATAATTACATTGATGATAGACTCAATGGCAACCAGTATATACACTAGGAAAAACAAAAATGAAGTTCTTCCTGAGTCTCAAGGTGATCAAGAGATGGCTGTAGTGCATACTGGGCATTCTCATGGTCACCATCACTATGGATCCAAACTTGATGTTGAGGGCTCACAACTTCTCCGTTATCGAGTAATTGCCATGGTAAGTAATTTTATAAATCTCTCTCTCTCTCCATATACATACGTATATATATGGAATTGATCTTCTAATCAACGATGAACCAAGTGCCATCATCTACTGTGGTGTGCTATGTCGCCCAGTACATCCAGCATGCATTAATTTGTACATTAACAAATCATTTTAAATCAAACCGAGAATGGGCATAAAATAAAATAAAATTACTTGAAAAGAAACTGTCAAATTTTGATTTACCAATTGAACACACTTCCTCCTCGACGATATAACAAGTTATCCATTTATTATTAAATGAATTCTTGCCCTTTCAACATTAATTAAAAAAAGGACCAAAGAGGAATAAGATTATATGTTCTATTATTATCATTTGTCATATTGATTTTTTTCTTCTAATATTCAAGTGACCAAAGAAAATTTCTTAGGGAGGTCCTTAAATTAGTATTAATAATAATAAATAGATTAAATAATCACAATTGAATTTCCATTGATAATAAAAAATTATATAATTATCGATGATTAAAAATCAACATGTGATGGTGATTAAAAATATAATCTTTGATAAGAAACTCACCTCTGACAACAAATACTGATGGTCAGGTAATCGAAAAATAGTGACAATGCTCTACTACTGATCATTGATGGAGAAGCTTTTGGTGTAGCTGATTATTCTTTCCTTAATTTTTAATAATTTATTCAGTAATTTAAGACATCTTTTTATATTGTTTATTTATGATCTTATTAATGAAAAGTTATTTTCTAACCTTTATTAATTTCGTTGATTTGTGACACTGATTATTGATGTAAAATTTGTCGATGATATCGTTAGAAATCATCGACACTGCTCGGCTGTTGATCATTTATGGAGAAGCTTTTGGTGTTGCTGACAATTCTTTCTTAAATTTTTAATTTTTAATAACTATTTAATAATATGAGATATCGTTTTATACTTTTTTTTCATAATTTTATTGACGGATATGTTATTTTTTAAATTTTTATTGATGTCGGTAATTCTCAAAAAATTCAATATATGTCGATTATTTGAAAAAAAGAAAAGAAAAGAAACACCATTAACATCAATACAAATCGATTATAACTGATGTATTGTCGTCAATTATTATTAACGACTACTGTATGCCTCCATGTTATATATAGAATGCAATTTTGTTTTTTTATCTAATTAAGGAAATAAAATAATTAATTCTAGCTTACATGAATTATTTTTACAGGTTTTGGAGTTGGGAATCATTGTCCATTCAGTTGTGATAGGGCTTTCTCTTGGAGCCTCGAACAACACTTGCACAATCAAAGGACTTGTAGCTGCACTTTGTTTCCACCAAATGTTTGAAGGAATGGGACTTGGTGGTTGCATTCTGCAGGTTAATCATATATATACATGAACCCAGTTTTCCATAAAGCTATAAAATGAAAATAATTGCTTATTTTCAAGACTTAATTACTTGTTTAGTTTCTTTCCACTACTGTCTTAATTAATACCCGTATGAGGTTAATGAATTTTAAAATATATGCAGGCTGAGTATAAGTTTATGAAGAAGGCTATAATGGCCTTCTTCTTCTCAGTAACAACCCCATCTGGAATTGCGATTGGCATGGCACTATCGACCACTTACAGAGAAAATAGCCCTCATGCTTTGATTACTGTTGGCTTACTTAATGCCTCGTCGGCTGGCCTTCTGGTTTATATGGCTTTGGTGGATCTTCTTGCTGCTGATTTCATGGGAAAAAAATTGCAAGGTAGCATCAAGTTACAAATCAAATCTTATATGGCTGTTCTATTGGGTGCTGGTGGGATGTCTCTCATGGCGAAATGGGCTTAGAAACAATGAAACTTTGCATCATCAAATAATAGTGTGCAAAAAATAATTTCGTTTCCAGTTTGTTTTTTATTTGAGTGAACCATGCTGCTGAGTACTTCTGAGTACAAGTTGATCGTTTTCATTTTCTTGATGTACATTTGTGGGGAAAAAATACTTTCTTTGCATTCTGCTCTTAGTTCATGCTTCACTAAGCTTGAAATTTTAATATAAATTACTTTTTCATTATCAAAGTTTTATTTATTTTGAAAATAATCACTATATACCATCAAAATGCATAGCAACTTTTTACTTATAAGGTGAGAGGAATAAAGTGAATAACTTGAGTGCAAGGGACGACAAACCATTACTGCTAACAAGTGCCTACTTGAAAAGCAATTTCACAGTAAGTAGTCGAATTTAAGCCGAATAATGGGACAACGGACTATTTATTACACAAAATCAAAATATTTTTCCTTAAAAAGCAAGTGTATGGTGTCAAAGTTTGTAAATATATGAATGGAGTTAGAGTTTCAAACCCACCACTAGGATTGTAATTTAATTTTATACTAAACATTGTAATTGTGATGAATTCTATTTTATCTAGATGAATGAATTTTTGAATCAATATTTTATCTAAAATACGGATGATTGTGATGAATGCAATGAATAAACGTAAGTTTTAAGAATTTATCAATGGGAGAAAGTCTAGGTTTATGATTTCACCTAACTATCAAATATAATTTTAAAAAGTCTTGAATCAATTTTTCATGTTTATAAGTAAAAATCTTAATGCAGTTTTGCCCACTCTCTCAAGTTTCAAGTAAAAATTATTCCTATATTTTAATTTCAATATCTCTATTATGAATTAAAATTTAGAAATTATCAAGTTCATGGTTCTTAAGTGAAACACGCTTTAAAGATTCTATACTCTCTCCAAACATATAAATTTTAGGTTGTGTTATGGTGCTATGGCGCCCACTTTTGGGTAAAAATTCAGCATTGCATATCTTTCAATATTTTTATCATAATGTTTTCTCCTAACATTCTATTGAGGTGATTCAAAGTGCATTAAAATGAATTCAAATGGCCAAAACTTCACTTCAGATAAATATTTCCAATTCGAACGTTTACTATGTCAAAAAATGAGTTTCAATATTCGACTGAAAATCAAGAATATATCTGTACGGTTGAGTATTGATTTGTGAAAATATTTTGATCATATTTCACTCATTTTTAACTTCTAATTGCGCCAAGTTGACCCCCTAACATCATTGAACATTCATTGTTAGGTTTGACACAAATTTTAAATGTGTATACTTTAATCCTCAAACTTTGAATCTTGTCATTTTTCGCCATTTTCACTTCTTTCTTTCAATTTAGCTTCCAATCATCAAGTTTCACCAACTTCTGTTTGATTCATGCCAACATCATTCTTTTCTCCAAATTTTACACCATTCACACCAATTCTCCTAACATATAAAACAATATTAGAACATTATAAAAATTCTTAAAGACAATCAAAATAACAAGTTTATGAGACAATAAAACAATGAGTGAACCATACTCATCAAAGTTGTTGATTTGTGTTGGATTTGAAGAACACTTGAAGGAGTCCATGTTGTAATAAGAAAGGAAAAAATTATGCAAGAAGAAGGAAACGGTGAGCTGACGCTCGCTACCCTCCTTAATCCCGCTCAAACGCTTAGACCAAGAGTTTCAGTGATCGCTATCAGCTAGGAGGCCACTGAAGCGGCCAGCTATCGCTCGACAGCCGTGATCCGAAATTTGAACAGTTCTCGATTTTGGCATATTTTTAAATTTTATTTTATCCCTAATACTCCATTATTGTATAAATTTGTTATAATTGAATTTCACTGCATCTTAGTCTTTTCTTTACACTATATATATGAAGAGTAAACGCCTAGAAAAATCAATCCTTACATTCTACATAATAATGTATAATCATCCATTATTGTTATTAATAAATCCTCATCTTCCACCCGTGGATTTTTTTTCACATAAATCTTGTGTACTTTGATTTTCATATTGCGATAATATTCTCGTCCGTTATTTATTAATCGAGTGGTATCGGTTCAATGCATAATTTTTAACAAAATAATATTACTTTTTACGCAAAAAAGATTATACCATTTGGTTGTTAAACTATTATGTTTATTGACTTTAATCCCCATCAATACAATGGAAAAAAAAATGCTAATTGCAATATCTTGTTTCTTCTTTTTCTAAAGATTGCTTCTACAAATTTTATTTATATTTGAATATCGTTCTCAAATATGGATCTCGTACATATTTGCTAAATTGTGATCTAATTAAACTGATTTCTGGAAATGACTCCTAAACTTCAGATGATGTTTCAGAATTATTTATCATATAAAACTTAAATACATTGTTATCACTATCTTTAAAGACTATTTTTATATTCTCTTATCAAACAGAATAATTATTAAAATAAACTCATTTTTTAAAACAAGTTTTACTCTAAATTTCATATAAATTTAATAGGTATGGCAGTTTGTCTTATGTACGGCCAATACAAAACCGTGTTGCCAATAAGCTTCAAACCCCATGCAAAACACATCCCTGCCTTAATATTTCATTCGATAATTAAATGAACATATTAAAAAATCCAAAGTGAAAATTTTGGTTCTACCAATAATAAATAAAACATGCAGGAAACATATCAAAATAAAATACATTCCAAATAACAAGATCTGTTGACCTCAGAAAACGAACTCAACAAATGCCAGGCCCACTCGTGCATGCGTAAGCCATATCACTCCAAAGATTGGACGTGGGAGAAGCTCGACGACACGAGACGCTTCCGTTCGGACTCTGACAGGATTTACGGAACAAGATTGTATAATGATCATTCGATAAAAGCAAGATTTGTAATTGTAATAAATTGATAAAATAATAAGATAGGTTGCTTTGAGTATTTAAAATTTCATTAGTCCTCAATTGTTACATGGTGGGGGGTATTTATAATGTTACAAATGAAATAGTGACCCCTGGATCAAATTACACGTTGACTCATCTCCTCGGCCGAAACATTAGATCCTGACTATCATATTGACTTTCCTAACTTTACAAAACATTAATTGCCCTTACATCGACAAGACACGACACAAATCCACTTTTCACAAAGGTCACATCAATCATTCGAATAAAGATCTTCATTATGAGCAAATCCATGCACGTGGGCCGTCACAACTTGGGAGCCTGCAACTGGGCCTCTGTTGATAACATGGCCTCAGATCCAGGAGGTGCCTTAGAAGTGATTGGGCCTCTGATGATGACAGGCCTCGGATAAGGTGGTTGGTTCGGATCAGATCCCATAGTTTAATTCCGATGTCCACGTGGTAGTCCCTAGTGACGAGTCGTAACAATAGTCCCCCAATTCCATGTGTGATTATTTATATCATGCGTGGGCTTCAGTAATGAAGTTTAAAAGTTTAAAATTTGTATTCCATCATACTAGTCCACCAAGTCCATGTGTGATTATTCATGTCAGGCATGGAGTTTGAAAAAGTAAAATAAGCCTAGCTTACTTGAGAATAAAAGCGCGTCATGACCAGAGCGTCTACAGATAATTGGATTCAATTGTTGAAATTGAGGCGAGTCCACAGTTGAACTGGCCGAGGCTGAAATGTTTATTGAAGTTGAAATTTATTTTGAAACGGAGGCGAGTGCACAGTTGAACTGGCCGAGGCTAAAATGCTTATTGAAGCTAAAATTCATTTTGAAATGCCTCAGTTCTAAAGTGATGGGGCTCAATGCCGAAGTGAAATTATAAAGTCATTAATGTTGATATTGGTGCACATGATTTGATAGTTTCACCTATTTCCAAGGTGGAGCAGCTGTATCTAAACAACTTCCAATACACGCATGGACGTCGCATTAAATGTGCAATGATAGCCAATTATGAGCATGCGTAATTCGTGAGGAGTACTTACGTGCTATGGCCAATACGTGAGGCCCACGAATGAATCTCAGGCGTTGATATCATAGACCGTTTGAATTCTATGGTTCAGATTGAGCGCATATTTGGACGCCTCTAATTAGAAGGTCCTTGATCCAATGGCTGGGATGCAATCCCCTTTGTGTATAAGAACCAAAAACTTGTCATTTTAAAACTTTACTTTTGCAAAATATTCTTCACGTTCTCTCAAGTTTTCTCCTAAGTCTTCAGCAACCAATCTCCGATGAGTCTTCTGAATCTTCATCTGTTTAGGTATTTAGGTTCCTACAACTTTTTTTATCTTTTCCCTTCAACTATCCATGTCTTCTGTGGCTTGCATGGCCATTACCGTGGCTAGGTTCACGAGGCGGGAGGGGAGAGTCAGTTTCTGGGAGGTCGGAGGAATGGTATAGTATGGCCGATGAGCTTATAGATTACGAGGCTGACTGGAGGGCTGCCAAAATCTCATCTTCTATAACCTCTTCCAAATTAGCCGAACTTAGGAAAACCTATAGCATTCTCCATTATATAGAGATGTTAGTTCCCGAAGGCCACGAACGAGCCTGTTTTTCGAGGCCAGGAAGTGTAGCAATCAGTGAATTCCTACTTAAAGCAAGAATGCGTCTGCTTCTGTACCCCTTCTTTAGGGCAGTGTAGAGGAACTTCATGTTGTCGCCCACCCAAATTTTGCCAAACGGGTGTAGCCAGTTAGTTGGGGCCTACTTCCTTTGGAAGGAGGTCTCGTTAGGAGAGGACATACCCCTACATGTCTTTCAAACAATTTTTTAGAGTCTAGTCGTCGGGAAAGATGACTACAAGGGGTGGTACTACATTACCCTTTGGGGGGCTCACGCTCCTTCGTAGTGGGGTTTCCCACCTCCATAAAGGGATGGAAATCCATGCCAGGGTCGTGGGGAATGATGATTCTAAGGGGTGGTACTACATCACCCCTTGGGGTTCCCACGCCCCCTTCGTAGTTGGACTCCACTCCTCCATAAAGGGATGGAAGGAGTCCTGATTCTGGGTCGAGGACAGGTGGTAGATGGTTGAGGGAGACGTCGTCCCAACCTGTACTGTGCCGACCCAGTACTACGAAGCACAAGAGTTCCTCAGTTTTAAGCTTTTGAGTTTATATCCAACTCCTTGATGCTAATCCTCTTGTCTTGTTTATTTAAAGATTTTGGTTCTAGATACGAGCTCCACGAAGCTGAGTGGGACGTGATCGAAGACATTTACAAGTGATCTCCGAAGCTCAGAAGCTT
>CAIGRM010229663.1:0-12821 GCA_903798335.1 Fraxinus albicans
TTAAAGCATATCCTTCTACTCTTTCGTAAACTTCAGTTTCTAAATTCTCAAAATTTTCAATTTCCATGATCTATAGGGCTCTGATTCTTCAATTCTCCTGATTTCATTATTAAGAACATTCTGAATTCTTTTCAAAGTTTTTATTTCATTATGAATAGGTATTTTAACAAGATATCATAAGCCTTCATCTAAAAGTTTATCAAAATCTATTAGAAGAAAAGTAATTTTCTTTTCAAATGTTTTCTTTATTTTAAGACTATCTGAATCTTTTATTTTTTTAATCAAATTTTTTGATTTATTAACAAGATACTGAATATAACAATCGGTCTCTAAGTATTCAGTAGAATCGTTAACATACCATTCTACACAAATTTCTTCATTATCTGCCATTTTCTTATAGTTCTGATACCATTTTGTGGGGGGTTTTTTTCAATAAAACAAAAATCCAATTTTAATAGTAAACAAAATCTTCAAAATCTTGGATTTAATAGGTGGAAGGAGTTCATGGTGAAAAAAAGTTAAATTTTAATTCCAAATGGGAAGCAATTTGTCAAATTTTATAAAAGATTAAAATTTTAGGGATTAAAATGAAATTCATTATATCTTAGAATGACTTGTTAGACAATTTTTATTTTGAGGGTATTTTAGGAACTTTAAAACTTTAAAATTGTCAAAGGTCATTCTTGAATTATGGTTTCAAATTTAAGCTATTTCTATTTATTTCCCCTTTAATTTTGGGATTGGAAGAATATTTGTGCAATTAGATTTCTTTACTGTATGTGGTGGTGGTGGTGGAATTTTTTTTCTAATTTTTAATAATTTATTTGGGATTCGTTTGATTTTTTTTAAAAAAAATTGTGAGTATAGTTGCAATTAATTCTTATTTTTCTTTTCTTTTCTTGCTATTTTATTTAAATAAGGAGATTTCATTATTTCACATTTTTTTTATGAAGAAATTGAATGAAAAGAATTATTTCTGTAGTGAAATGTTGAAATATGGATGAAAATGCAAAAGAAAAAAGGAAATTGCAACGTTGAGACGTTTTACACAATGAAGTTACATACGTGGAGAAGTTTTGTGATAATAAGACCATGTTTGGTCTACATTATTTTTTTCATTCTCATTCTTCTACTCATTTTCAACCACACATTCTTCAATAAAATAATATTTTTATCATGTCAATAACTTTTCCTTCATTTTCAATCACATATTCTCTATTACATGAATAGTAAAAATGCATTCTTACCTTTAAAATGTGCACCAAACGGGGACTAACTCTATCATGCAAATAAACACTTCAAAATACTCGTAAAAGTACAAGTTGCAGCAAATTATTTTCATTCATGACATCAAAGAATGTCCACATGTTCAATTCTTAACCTATGTATTTGATGGATTCCTGAAAATTATTGCTACTAAAAATTAGTGGTACGGCAAACATCTTTGTCTTAGATGCTTTTACATTATTGAGTTGTTTAATATTAATATGCAGTTTATATATTCTTAATAATTGCAATGTTAACTAATTTAAGGGTTGACTAATTGTAATTAGATTGCTTTTAACTATCTGCTGAATGCCGAGTAATATTGACATATGCAAGCTTTAACTATATTATAGATTTATACGGTAATGTTAATCGAACAAGGTTGAGTAATATTTGAAAAATAAAAATAAATTCAAATATCTTGTATTAGTATAACATATTATTTCAGTAAATACATTGTAATGTATTTTAATGCTTAGGTATAGTAAAGTCAAATGTTTCAATCATATTCACCTTTTGATTTATCTGGTAACACATAACCCTTTTCAAATAGAATTTTAACAAAGATGAAGTCAACAAAACTCATAAGCTTTTTCCCCATAGAAGGAAAAGGAAATCGAATTAGCAGCAGCTTTTTTTTTAAAAAAACCGACCCGACCATCGATCAAAAAAGAGAAATTGTCAAATGTCAAAAGGTTGAATCGGGATAGAACGGTGATTTTTAAAAAATTTTAAAATATACATTTAAAGATTTTTAAAATATATACATTTATATAGGTTAAATTGGGAATGGGTCACGATTTTTTTAAAAATCGGCCGGTTTAACGGGTTTTAAAGCGAGTTTTTAATTAGAAGTTGTATAAGTTTAATCATACCGATTTTGATCCCGATTCCCCATTTTCTCGATTGAACCGGTAGGGTCCCTCCAAATTTTAAAACGCTGATAATTTCAACATTTCAAAGGACCTAGTACCTAAAATCTTACCTCAGAGCTTAAGCATGTACGCCACTTGTATATAAATATGTTACCTGTCCTAACAACTCCTTCACATGAACAATGCCAACCCACAAAACTACAACTTGCTCCATCTCTCTCTCTCTCTCTCTCTCTCTTTTCTTCCTCATCTCAAAAAGGAGAAACAACTTCTTCCTTTTGCAGAATCCATCTTAAAATCACGGCTTGAATGGTAGAAACCATCAGTTTTTTCATGCTTCCTGCTTCATCATCTTCTGCGCAGTCATCTCAATTTTCGTGCTTCCTCACTTCATCCTTCGGTTCTCACAAAAAAGCCTGGTATTATCGTTGCATCGGCCTTGATCCTTGAACACAATTCACGAGAATATATCATTTTCATCATCTTAATTTTCTTAAACATCAATTTTTTTTCCTTGCCTAAAAGTAAGTTCGAAACATGGATAAGAAAGTGAAGAAACCTGTTTCCAAACAGAAGAAAAAAAATGATGATCAGAATATGAACACGAAGAGCAATAGGTTCTTGATTACTGTCAATGTATTTGGGAGTTCAGGCCCAATAAGATTTATTGTGAATGAAGATGATAATTCTGCAGCAGTGGTTGAGACTGCTTTAAAGTTATATGCTCGCGAGGGACGCCTTCCAATTCTTGGATCTGATGTCAACAGTTTCTTTCTCTACCCTGCCAATGCTGGATTAGACGGTATAATTAAACACAACTCTTTTCTCAAATTTATTTTTCTACAATCATATAAATAGGACCCTACTTGTACTTTGAAGTACCTCGATATTGAAATGGACTATCTTATGGTGAGATCTAGAAACGTCCTAGTCTCGAGCTTTGTTGGGGCTGAATATTATATACTCCTTCGTTTTAAAGTATGCATTTTGTGGGCTGGTTGGACTTGAGCATCTATGAAATTGGGGTTTTTGCAAAATAATGTATTATCTTTTTGGTTTCAGCTCTTTATCCAACGGAGTTAATAGGATCACACAGAGTAAGGAACTTCGTTTTGTGCAAGAAACAAATCAATCCACACATGACTGAAGCAAGGTCGCAGGTTATTGCTCAAAAGGGAGGAGGATGGCGTGCGTGGCTTCAGAAATCATTTAGTCTTAAAATATTATCTCATTGAAAGGGCTTCCTCGTTTCAACTAAATTTGCTCTCGTCTTGTGCTCCTATAGTTTGTTTAATAAAAAAAAGTATTGTACATACACCGGATGATAATAAGAAAGTTAAGTTAAAATATTACTCAATCCCATATATGTAACAGTGTTTTGTAATATAGAGAAGTTTTATGCATTTATCTAAGAAATTTGGATTCGAGTGCCTCCCATGAACAACTCGGAGTTATTTGTTCATACACACGCTCATACTGTGCTTTTATGTACTATTTTAAATATTTGTCCTCAATCTCACCTAACTTGGCATTTGAGTTCCGAAAACTTGTTTTATATCTAATGGTTTATTACAAAATAACGTTGAGAGTTTACTTAATCATGCACATCGAAAAATAAAAATATATTTCAATTCCTACCAATGATCTGCTTTGTGTTTGAATAAAATTGTGATAGAAAATTATACCTTTGATGAATTCCTTGAAAAACAATTTTGATCTACAATTCACAGCTTTCCAATTGTCCAGCTTTCAATGAAAATCCACACGGAGAACAAGATTAAGAGAATCAGAATTTTTCTTTTCTTGTGGTAACAAGAATATAATTGTATTGTGTTATGATTTGTCAAATCCTACCAACATATTAATAGAAATCTAAATGGGTTTGGTTCGTCTTTTAAACTTAATCTGGTCCAAAATTTAAATATTCTATTAATTAAATTTGATCCATGAATTAATTAATTCAATTAATTAATTCGGGTCTATTAACAAGTAACTCAATTAATTAAATGTCCAACAATTTTCTTTCATTAATTGGTAAATCGCATTCTTCTAGTTCTCTTTTTGTGTGTGACACATTAGGTTCTCGATCATGATACATAATGACGTGAATTATTATTTTGATCTAATCACAATCGATAAATTAAAATACCACTTTTTAATTTATCACAAATTCACATTCGTCGTCCCAAATTGACATCTACCAATGTGTCGGACAATATATGTGACGAAAAATATCACATGATATAACAAAATCAAATTTGTTCGTTTACCGTAAAATTATAATCCTTTCGTCAATTTAATCCGATCAATTACGAGATATGGAAGAGTGTTATCTTGATTATCGATCATATCTTTCATTCTACACTTAAGTTAATATAAACTGAAAACCTTTTTCGACTTATGAACACACATTGGCCAAAGAGTTATCAATTTAACCGGATGAAATGTAGATCATAATTATCTCTTACTATGTAAGAGTGATGACTCATCTATTGATCATTTACAACCTTCATATGATTCTTGATATATACCTGAACGATGTCATATTAGCAATTCTTGGTAAAGCAATATCCGACATTACCAAAGTATGACTGTCCACATATAAGGCACTATAATGACCTCAAATTGAAGGATCAATTCGACTATCGAACATTAGAGATCAACCACGACACACAGATAGTTATCCATGTGAAATATCTCCTACGGGACTCCAATGTTTTGTTCTATAATAAAATATTCATGTGTTCATTTAAATGTTACCACACTTTATCTTGTGAAATCAGCTACTTACTTCACAAGTAAGAAATGTCACACGTAATGGTCTATCTGTAATACTGATCCGTATCTTGTTATTACTTACGACCATGATTAATTCAAGATTTACAACTATTTGTGATTAAAAAATTACTAAAACTTGAATCTACGGACTCTATTATTTTATATAATTTATTAGAATAATAATTCAAATAAATAATTTATGTTACCAAAATAAATGCATTACACATATATTAAAAGTGTTTATGTCCAAATCGATTGAATTTAAGACATAACACCTACGTATAATTGTTAAATTCTTACATGGGTAGGGCAAATTATTGCGATTGTTTCATTTTTCGTAGACTAATAAATACATTTAATCATTGCATTTGTCAATAATGTAAAGATTCACTAGTTGTTTTAAACTAAAATGTTAGAGAGAAGTGCTGTGCGAGGCCCTGTGCGCTGCCAGAGAACCTGTACGTGTGATCTTTTCAATGTTAGAAATTAAATGATAAATTATACAAATTGTCGACTTGGGAACCAATGCTTGGAATGACAACGTGAGTGCAATGTGAAACGAAAATTCTATCGACAGCATTACTGGATGATAGTTCTTGTTTTGCGTAAAAACTATGTTTCCTGCTTTCTTTTGTTTAGCTTTAGTTAAACAATAAGCATAATAACTTTGCCAAAGCAAAGGCTCATGTTTAAAGGTGAATAATTTTTGTTAAGCACAATAATTTAATTTCTACAATTTCTAGAACACTTGACTGATCTAGATTTACTAATTATTTATTAATAGAATTCAAAAAAATATATATATATAGGAGAATTAAGCACAATAATTTAATTTCTACAATTTCTAGAACACTTGACTGATCTAGATTTACTAATTATTTATTAATAGAATTCAAAAAAATATATATATATAGGAGAATAAGAATAAAAACATCTTCTTCTATGCCTGTGCACTTTAACCGAACCGAAAATCTCGAACCAAAATCAAATTGGAACCTGACCGATTGGGTCCGTGTCAGTTCTTGGTCATTGAACCAAAGCCTTGGGTACCCGAATGGAACAAATATTTTATTAATTTTTTGGTTTTTACAATTTATAGACTAGGCAAGAAGAATACAAAATCGAAAACTCTAATTTGGATAGTAATTTTTATAAAATTCTAGATTCTAATTCTAATAAACCCATATTTGATGGCCATTATTTAGGAAAAATAATATTTTAAATAGTGATTTTTAGGAGAATGTGTGATTAAAAAGTAGAAAAAATTATAAATTTAGGTGCATAATATTTTATTGTGTCAATGTGTGGTTAAAAATGAGTGTAAAAAAATAATTCAAATAATGGCTACCAAACAAGGGCTAAATCAACATTAACTCCTACTTTTTTCCCTCTCACCTCATATCACATTATTACATTTTGGATAATGCTAGTGGTATATAATTTTTTGACATAATGATTCACATATCACTTACATGGGGAGGGGTTCACCAAAATGTGGGTCTCATCCCATGTGAGTGTTATGTGAACTAATATGAATAAAAATTATGTACTCATAGCATCACTCTTGCATTTTAGATGTTAGTACACGTTATAAATCTTTTGTAATTTGTACTTTCTATGAATCAAAAGTTAGAGTTGTGGTGTAAGTTGATAAAACATTCATAATTTGCAATTCGAGTTTTTTTTTTTTTTTCATTGTTTACAAATTTTAGTGATTTTTTTTTTTTTTTTGAATGCGTAGTTATTGAACTTGATATATTCATAGCTTACGATGTAATGTGCATTTTCGGTTATCTCGAGTGATTATTTTTTATAATATAACTTTTATTTTTATTAAAATAGAACGAGTTCGACTGTAATTTCTTAGTACTACATAATTATGTATATAATTAATATTTTTTCATTTAAAAGTACTGCAGTTTCGCGGGAAACCAGGAACTAAATATAGACAGTTGAAAACTTACATTTATTGAAGCTTCCTGTTGGTCAATTAAAATTATCACGAAATTTTGCCTTTAATCTTAGATTTATCACCCAATTAAATTCCATTAGTTTTTCTAACGAAATATTAGACACGGAAGACCTAAACGTCGACACCACATCATATTTCTTTTGCCACGATGACGTTCTGTAAGAAAAACTAATGAAGTTTAATTGAGTGAAAAATCAAAAAGAAAAATCCAGTGACTAATTTAAAATACAATAAAGTTCGTTGATTGTCATAATATTCTCGAGTTGAGTGACTACTAGCATTTGTTTACCCTATTATGAGTGTGTTTGAACCACATTATTTTGAAAGAATATATTTTGAAATAGTAGATTGATGGAGAATGTGTGGTTGAAAAAGAAGGAAAAGTTGTTAATGTGATGAAAAATATTATTTTATTGAAAAATGTGTGGTTGAAAATAGGAATGGCAACGGTTCGGTTCGGTTCGGCTAAAATCATAACCGCACCATCAAAGTTTTGGTCATATCATAACCACGTAAGTCGGTTCGATTTGGTTAGGTTCGTATCTCTGTTCGGTTAGGTTAATAACCACAAAAATAAATTATTTTTTCTAAGTTCAAACTCCAACGTCAAAGTGGAAAAAAATATATGATAGCCATAAATCCCTTCTTTTGATTGGATGTCCACATATCGGTAGCGACTGCTATTCTACTATTGGTCCCCTCTAACAAGTCCATTACTTTCGTTCTCTGTGATCATAAATTTTCAAGATATCAGCCTTGATGGTATTAAGAGAAACAACTTTAAACAATGGTTGAATTGTATTACAAAATTTTATAAACCCATAATGCTCAACCATTGAAATAAGATATTCATGTAGAATGATCATATTTGCAAGTTCGTTCATACCTTTCTCTTGATCAAAATTAAATGGCCCCCATTGTAGTCCTACCACTAGGTTCTTTAAATTGATTCAAAAACATGTTTCTTGCAGTGTTTACAAATTGCTTTGGGCACTTTACATAATGTTAAGTGGGCTNATTGTAGTCCTACCACTAGGTTCTTTAAATTGATTCAAAAACATGTTTCTTGCAGTGTTTACAAATTGCTTTGGGCACTTTACATAATGTTAAGTGGGCTATGTTATTGGGTTAAGGTTTACTTAGGGTCCGTTTGATTGTAAGGGTGGAAAATGGGTGGAAAAAAAATGTTTTATATGGAAAAGATTTTCCTAAAAAATGTTTTACTAGGAATTGTAATTAAGTGTATTTGATTGGTATATTTTTTCACTTGGAAAATTTTTAAAAGTTTGGATCTTTTTGTTCACGTTTGGCTGTATTTTACATGAAAATTGTCCATTAAAATGAATTTTTTTTTATAATTGGTTATGAAATTTGTTAACATAGCCAAAAAGTAAAAGTAAAAAAAAAAATGCTCGAAAACTATTTTTTCATCAAAATTTAGTGTTCGTTTGACTTCGTTTTACATGAGAATTGTCCATTAAAGTGAAATTTTTTTTTTATAGTTGGTTATAAAATTTGTTTCCATTGGCAAAAAAAAAAAAATAAAAAATAAAAAAAAAATACCAGAAAAAGGCTTTCCCAGGTTTTCAATGAAAAACAGCGCGTGGGGTGGGGGGTGGGGCAGGGAAATTTTTTTCTTAGCCAAATTTGTCCAATCAAACACTTGATTTGCGTGGAAATGGAATTGTGTTTCCAAGTTCCATGAAAAACAAGTGTTATCAAACAGCGTATAAGAGAATTGAACGCGCAAAGATAAAATTTTAAAATTAATAGATGGAAAGATATTTTAGTATTATAAAAATCAATGACAGATGCAAATACTGAAAACAATTTTGTAACCAAATACTCTGATATGCTTCCTATCTATTATACAATATAGCAAAGATTTTAGCTCGATTGTACAATCTCATTTTTTTATGCAAAAATAATCCTAATCACACGAACACATATGAGCACAAGAAAATGAGAGGGAGGGAGAGAGGAGCTTTGGTACCATTACCTAAATCAGTCGTGGACTGGTCAATAGTGGGTGTCGAGAGGCGAGAATGTGAGAGGCGACGATCCGAGTAGAGACGAGAATTAAAATATGATTTTTAGGGTTTACATTTTGCAAATTAATTTTTCTAACAATTTTTATTAGTCGTAATTACATCAAACCGGAATTTTTAAGACTCAATTTCAAAAATCAGATATAAAGTTTATTTATTCAAAAATTAGATATTAATTCAAATATTTAATATTATTAATACCACAAAAATTCATCACAATCCCTAATTACCAAATTCAAACCCAATCCTAACATTTTCTTTCTCTCTCTTCATCTTCCATCTTCCCCCTTCTCTCACACTGGCTGGTTGCCTCTATCCCTTTTTTCTCTATTATTATTGTCGTTGAAAGACCACCATCGAAAGATCACGAACGAGCAACACTCACAGCGGTACTCACACCACTGCGTCGCAACACTTCTACATAGCGACGATGACGCCACTTGCATGTGACGGCGCCGACGGAGCAGCATCGCGATGCTATCTCGTTGAAGCTCCATTGTAGGTTGCAACGCAAGTTTGCAGCTGCCGGCACTCGTGTTGACAGCAGCATCGCGAGCGCTAGCGTCCTGCTGCTACGAACGGTAAATTTGCTCGACGTTGGTAACGATAGAGTTGCCTAGCGCTGTGAACTGTAGAGTTGCCCAGCAGCGTTGCCCAACGAAAACATAACAACGGCGATGCCAGTGACCGTAGAGAAAAAGGGGAAAATTAGGTTTGGGTAATGATTTAAGGGCGGGGGCCTCTAGTGTAATTTTTGAAACTAGAGGCCCTGATTGCAATTTGAAATTTGGAGGCAATTTACAAATGACAACGATGATGGTTGTGGTGGTGTAGTAGGTGGTTATAGTGGTGAAGAGCGTCTGTTACCAATTAATTGAGTAATTGTGACCTATAAATTTTTTAATTTGTGATGATTGTGTTGTTGGCTATAGTGGTGATGGGGTGATGGTTGTGTTGGTGGCGATGAGTCTGTCGAGGTGGTGGTGGAACAGCGTGACAATGTGGTGGTTTTCTGCAATGTGTTGATTTAGTTGATGTTGTGATGTTGTTGTTGGGAGGTGGTAGTGGTGGTTCTGGCGGCGAAGGTGGCGGTAGTGTTGCTGGATGGAGTGGTGCGGTGATGGTCATAAGTGTTGGTTGTGGTTACAAATTATTTGGTTGATTGTGACCAATAAATAATATGTGACCAATGAAAAAAAAAATTGTGATCAAGAAATAATGTGACCTAAAGAAAATATATTCGTGACTGATAATTTGACAATTTGTGACTATCTTCTAAGTTGTGACTTAAAATATTTGTCATTGGTAACCGACAAATAAATTGGGATGTATAAATTTTTTATTTGTGACCGATAAACAAATTGTGACTGTCTACTTTCTATTAAGTTGTGATTTATAATATTAGTGATTTATGACCAATAAACAAATTGTGACATATACATTTTTGATCTGTGATCGATAAACAAATTGTGACCTGTAAAATTTCTGAATTGTGACCGTAAAATAATTTGTGAGATATAAAAAATTTTATTTGTGACCGAAAAATAATATGTGACTAATTAAATTGTTAATTTTGTGATAAAATTATATAGATTTGTGACATTAATATATTTAATTAATTAAATATATAATTAATTAATTAAATCATAAAAAAAGCTCATGTTTGATACACATTAAAATTTTCATTTTCATTATTCTACTCATTTCCAATCACACTTTCTTCAATAAAATAATATTTTACATCACATCAATAACTTTTCCTTTTTTTTCAACCACAAATTCTCTATTAATCTACTATTCTAGAATACATTCTTTTAAAATAATGTGGCTCAAACACACCATTATAATTAGTATCTGATTTTGGAAATTTGAAACATTTGTTCTTATTTTTGAAATGTGTAGTACTTAACCTCTTATTTATGAATTTTTCCCTTTTTATTAACTAGGTCGGATTGAGTTGATTTTTTTGTTGATGACCTGCAAAACAACCCAACTCTACATGTCTATAAAATATTGACCTAATTCATCCCTGTTTGATAGCCATTATAAAGAGAAAAAGATGTTTTGAATATTAATTTTTATGAGAATGTGTTAAAAGATAGAGAAAATTTTTGAACTTACGTGTAAAACATTTTATTGTATGAATGTGATTGAAAATAAGTACGAGAAATAAGGAATTTTAAAATAAAGAGAGGCTTAATTTAACCAAGGGTTAATTACTTGAATGATTACTGAATTTCTTCAAGTGTTACTACTTAATTGAACTTGAAAATGTATCTTAATGGTCACTGAACCTCGTCAAGTGTTACTATTTTATAACTGAACTTGAAAATATATCTTAACGGTCACTGAACCTTGTCAAGTGTCACTACTTCATAACTGAACTTAAAATTGTATCAAAATTGTCATTAAACTATGCACAATGTTACTCATTCATCACTCAAGTGAAAAATCTGTTAGGTTTAATAACTAAACTTAAAAATGTATCTTAATGATCACTGAACTTTTTCAAGTATTACTATTTCATAACTAAATTTAAAAATGTATTTTAATAGTCGCTGAACTATGTACTTGTTCCCATCAATACTTCAAGTCAACGGCATTTGTTGAATTCAACGGATTTTTCCATTTGAGTGATGGATCGGTAACACGATGTGTAGTTCATTGATAATTGAGATATATTTTTTAAGTTCAATTATGAAATAGTAACACTTGGTGAAATTTAGTAACAATTGAGATGCATTTTTAAGTTCAATTATTAAGTTATAACATTTGGCAAAGATGAGTGACCATTCAACTAATTAACCGATTTACCCAATCAGATGGGATTGAATCGATGTATTTAATTGGGGGTACTTTTCAAATTGGCCATGTCAACATGGCCATTTTCCACTTTGACCAAAAATTTTAAATATTCACCACAATGACCTTTCAATTACAAAAATATATTATTGTTTAAAAAACAATAATACACTTTTTAAGTTATAAAGAATTCCAAACACTTCCCACTTAACATTTCAAAACCAAACCACTTTTTTTATCTGTTTACTCTAACATGGATAAAAACTTCTAAATTTTTCATTTGCTTCAAACTTGAAATCTCATAAATTTATCAAACGCTCAACAAGAAAATATTGTTTATAGCCATCGCTTGGAATCAATAAGTATATTTACGTATTTTTAATTTCACTTTTGTTAAATTAGTACACTATTTTAATCTTTAAATCTTATCTCAACATAGATAGATAAAAAATTTATGATTTTAAATGGATTTATAATTTTTTAACAAAAACGAGAAAAAAATGCATCTGAAAATCGGCTAGAAACAGATTTACCTCTATTTTCCCCCTAATTTAATTTTTTTTAACAAATCATGTTTCCTAATACAAATATGGAATCAGCTGCAGTCCCTGTTTGTTACTTTGGTGAATTTGAAATGAAAGAAAATGGTCAATGGTTTGGAAATGGACAAGTGAAAGATATGGTATGATTGCAATTGTGATCTCTCAGTATGACATGGAATTAGGATTCTATTCAACCACGAGCATACATCCATTTCAATTCCACCTGTAAAGGTTATTTCTGAATATGAAATCAAGGTTTTCTAATGCAATTAAACCAAAATCGCATGACTACTCCTATTTGTATAATTTTAGCGAAGAAAAATGTCCTCGAGAATGAACACCAAGATCCCGATGGAGGGGATCGTAACGTGAATGATTTTTGGGACGTAGTTGAGATAGTTCGTGAGGATGATGATGAGGTTATTTCTGATACAGTTGTTCATCACCATGATCTCACTATTACGCACAAAATTCCCTCGACAATTCAAGACAACGAGAATGAAAATGAATTTATAAATGAGGATTTGATTGCTTTATC
>CAIGRM010229712.1:0-13286 GCA_903798335.1 Fraxinus albicans
TTATTACATTAAATAAAGTAAAAATGTCGTATAGAAGCACATTATATTTCACAAGTATGGCTGCTATCAAGTTGGGTTGCTGGAAAAGCTTAGCTTTACAATATATATATATTGAATGGGTGGTCAATTTAGAAAGATATGTGCTTATATTTCCAGTTTATGCTTATTAAGGCTGTAACAAAGGGATAAATTGAGAAGAACAAAGGTAAATGGTGGTTACTGTAAAGTACATATTAGGCTTCAATGGTGAATGACCCATTTTGGCTCATTGGTGAAGATGAATTGGTCTTGCTCACTTTTTTTTTTTTAGAATCAAATTAACCTTGTGATAATAATCCCTACGTAATAATATTTTTTTCTAAAAACATCCCTACCTTCAAAGTTTATTGGCGAAAAAACGTCCCTACCTTTCTTTTTTTTTTTTTTTTTAGCGAAAAGCATCCATGTTTTCTTCATTGTGCAACCTATTTATACACATCAACTCAAACTCCCTAAATTCACCAATTCTATCATAGCAACGCAGACATAATTCATTCACCAATTCTATCATAGCAACGCAGACATAATTCATTCACCAATTCTACCACAACACCTCAAAGCCAATTCATCCTCCAATTAACCAAAAACTGAACAAAAAAATCAACACATATATGAAACAATTCACAGTTTAGCATTTCATTTCAGCTAAACATACACTGTACAACAAAAAAGAGTTCTAAATGTGCTATATTATGTCCAGCAGTTCAAAAACATCAGAAACAGGTTCCTAAAATGCTACATTATACCCAATACTATATGTGCACTGAATGAACAAAAACAAAAGCAAAAAAATTAACAAGACCTGATAGCTTCATCCTAATTACGTGCTGGAGATTGTGCCCCTTCACAACCTTACCTATTGTGTCCTGCTTCACCACACTTCGTACATGTCATTATTAGCCCCAATCTTTTTCGTTGACCTGCTGTTGTCCCTGAAGTTGATTATGAAGTATTAGAATTGCTCTTCGACTTTTGAGACTTCTTAGGCTGACTTGAGGAAGCCACCTCATTTGGCTTTTTTCTTCTATTTTTCTTTGGCCTTCCGGTCCTATTTGTGTATACTGGTGGATTGAGAGGGTTCAGACTTGGGGTAGGCTATGAGTCTTGACCTGTGATGGAGAAAATTGATTGTGTGTATGTCCTAATATATGCATCCTTTTTGTAGATGTCATCTACAAATTCCATCACGCTCAGCCCTCTAGATACAACTGAGGCAATCACATGGCTACAAGTAATTCCTGATAATTGCCAACCACGGCATGTACAAGTTCTTGCCCTTAAATCCACAACATGTAGCACAGTGCCTGCATTGTGTCGAACTTGAAACTTTTCATTGCCTGCGTATTCAGCCCACTCCTTCATTGCAAGCTTACTAATTTTGTCCAAAATCTTCTGAATCCTAGGTCCTACGGGTGCTGCCTACCGATCACAAGACTCCATACGGGCTACAATTCTCTTCATCAAATATACCCTTATATCCTCTAGCATGGTCAACATCGGCTTCTCTCTTACACTCACAATTGTGCTATTAAAAGATTCACATAAATTGTTGAGAAGTGTATCACATTGATTCCCTCTTTGAAGTGGGACTTACTCCAATGAGAAGCTGGTTTTTGTTCAAGCCATCCATAAGCAGTCGGGTCCAAGTCCAACATTCGTTTCATGTGTTGAAGCCATTGTGACACAGTAGTGGCTCTGGCTGCATCCCACAAACAATTCTTCAAAGTCAAACCCTTGTGACTGTCACTAAAATTGTTGTATAGATGTCTAACGCACGTCCCGAGCTCCGAATCCTCAAATAATGACTCAATTGCATTAGTCAACACCTTTTGCTCATCGAAAATGAACGTCCAATGCTGACTGTTGTGTATATGCAAATCATCCTTCAAGAGGCCCCAAAACCATCTCCAATTATCCTAATTCTCAACTTTAACAATTGCATAAGCCACCGGATACATACCATTATTACCATCAACACCAATTGCAGTTAAGAACTGCCCACCATGCTCTGTCTTCAAAAAGCATCAATCTACCCCAATTACCCTTCTACAGTCCCTAATAAAATCATCCATAAATGCTTCAAAGCAAATATACAGTCGTCTGAATTATCCGACATACCCCTCAACCAACGCAGTTGTCCCAATACTTGTCATTTTCAACTCCTTCCAATAATCCCAAAATAGTTTGTAATGCTCCACCACACTTTCTCTAATTTTTTCAAGTGCCTTCTCCTTTGATCTATACACTTGCTAAGGTAAGATGCCACCCAAACCATCCTGCTTAACCCTCTTCATGAATGCACTAACTGACATGTTTTGTTCAGCCCTCCAATCAGATAAATATATCTATGCCAAATAGGTTGAGGTCACTCTGAAGTTTTTATGGACCATAGGTTTTGATCACAAAACTTGTCTTACTATGCTCCTTGGTAGCATACAACACCCATGAACAATCTCCTTTACACTTGGCTCTCAACTATGCGCGTCATCCTTTTTGTACTTAATCTCTCTATTGCTTCTAATTGAATGTGTGGTTATTGCAGCCTTTAGAATGGCCTTTGACTCAAATACCAAGCCTGGAAAATGAAAAAAATGAATGTATATTAGACTACAACTAACTAAAGTACAGAATTAGATTTAAATTGAAGTAAAGAATATGTTCCAGTTACCTTTTCTAAACACTGGATCCTCCATATCTATCACCGCATTAAAAGCATCATCGAAAGCCCTCCTTCTTGAAGTTGTATCGTCCTCTTCTTCACTATGAACGCTTCATAAATTATCCGAGTCCCCATAGTCGATATTCGAATCCCGAACATGCTGGTCATCTGATACACCAAATCCAAAATCAAAATTAACCTTTTCACTCCCAGCTTCAGCAATAGCTACAGGCTCCTACTCCGTCTCATAATCGGATTCCACCAAACCCTCGACTTCCTCTTCCTCCTTAGTTCTTCTCTATCATCTTCAACTACAACATCATCCTCTTCCACACTCAAATTACCCACATTTGTATCTTTCTCGTTATGGTATTGTAAGGTTTCCTTGTACTATGCCACAACTCCTCAGCATTCTCTTTCAAAAATTGATCTGACCAATTACCTTCAAGCTCCCTTCCTTCATTTTCTGTAACTGAAGATACATAAAAACTGTCAAATGTTTGGTCTTCATCAACTTGTGAAGACCAAGGATGCAATGGCAATGCATATGATTGCATTTGGGCTACGAAGTATATTTTCACATCTGGATGTCCATCCCAATCCCTAAGCATTCTATTAATATCCTCTTTACTTTCCAATTTCGTCAACCCCTTCCCTAAATTCAATTTTAACTTCTTATAATAAAACTCCAACACTCTTTAATCACAAGTTCCGTGTAAGAATTTAGTGCACCATTTACCATGAAAGAAGTCGACGAACAGAACAAATCCCCCTTCGTTTGCCACATTGTTTGGCTTATCATAAAACTGGTCTCCATAATGTACTTCGACAGTGAAATATTGAGAATTACTACCTGCATGCAATAGTGTAAACTTTAGGGACGCTGAAATGGACACTGAATTCACGCAAAAGTGAAATGTGTACAGTGACAGAGAAACACCGAATGCACCATACATACATTCACACAATTTGGGGGTTGCACAATGAAATTGTGTGAATGCATAGTGGAATTATAAGTTCACACAAAATTAAAGGAATGAACGCATACAATAACTGGGTCACTCGTCGCTAGGGTTTCTCAAAAATGGAAGAAACATGCTGCTTCTCGAAGGTTTGTGCACCAATAGATAGTATCAAAACTCCACAGAGACTCTCAATCATGCCGAAAATCAAAATACAAAACGAAAAACGAAAATACACAACAGTAATGTTTCTTACCTCCCTCGCTAGAGAAACCCTCAATGTATCCTTCCACTCTGTACCCACGAGATGTGATGAGAGCATGTGAGACAAGGAAGAGGGAACGGTTGTAGAAGTGGAAGAAATATCGAAATTTTTGAAGAAGAAAACTGTAAGGGAACATTTACGCGTAAGAGGAGATGCATGGGTTGAATGGGTTATGACTATTTTACCCTTGTTGATTTAAAAGAAAACAGTATTTTTGTATTGCATTAATGGAGAAACTGACGGATTGTGGATGGAAGGACGTTCTCCGGAAAGAAAGGTGGAAATAAGGGAAAAAAATGTCAAAAAATGAAAGGTAAGGACGTTTTCCACAATGAACTTAAAGTGAAAACAAGTTTCGAAGAGAATAATATATTTGGATCAAATGTTATTTGAGGATCGGAAATTATTCTACCAATATTAGACTTATTTCGAAACTCATAAAAAATAACGCATTATGGACTCGAGAAAAAGTTAATTTGGTTAAACTGAATTGTAGTTATAACTCATTAAAGTACTTAATGTGTAGTATTAGTTTTCATTATACCATATTACCATAACATTTTTAGGCTCATTTGGTAGCTCATAATTAATCATGAATATTAAACTCGGAAAAAAGTTATTTCGAATAAGCTCAAAGAGTTAAAATCGATAAAAAATATACAGTTAAATGAATTTTTAATTAATTCATTTTCTAGTTGGACCATGTAGTCGAGGCCCCTTAAAATTAGATGCCCTAGGCATTTGCCTTGTTGGCTGGGTCTGAGGGCCGGCCTTGGCATTGCGATTGCAATTTCATCGTATTTATCCCCTTTAATGTTGCATCTCAAGTACATTTCTAAAAATGTAATTGGTCAAATTAACTCATTTACATCTCTTGAATTCAAATCAATCATATCTAGTTGAGTCAACCCACTGTCCCTCTATGTAAATCCGAATAAACATCAACTAATCACGTTAAATCGCTAAAAAATTCAGCTAAGACCATAATAATAATAAACTGTATTACTCACTACCTTTTACCCAATTACGGGATTTTACTACACACTCTATATTATAACTTCCTCTGGGTTTGTTACAAATTCCCAAATCGATGAAATAATGGCAATTGTTTCAGAGCACAAAGAATAGAAGTAAAATTAATACATGAAACATTTAACTACAAGAATCTTCAGAATTGAAATTAAATGTTCAAGTATAGGGTACATCGTTCGTTCCATTTATTGTTTTAGTTATACTTCATAAAGGAGGAGAAAAATGCAATGATTTTTGAGTACATCACTAGGCTTAAAGGAAAAAGAGAAAAAATAGATATTATTGCACAAAGAATCCACATTCCTCACCACCAAGTTCTTAAAATCCTAGCTTTCTTTCTCTCTTCCACTTGTATCTTCTTTTCTTTTCTTGCATGTGTATCCCTCAATTCGACCTAAAGTATGTTTTTATATAGCATTCGACATGCCTTAAAAGTCATGTGCTACCATGAAAATAAAAAAGACAATTTGATAAAATTCCCATAGGGCACTCGATTTGCAAATGTGGACATGCTGGTGATTATTCACCAACCGCACCATGCACCCGTTTATTTAGACTGTGGATATATAGATCACTATTCGCCAACCGTGATCGTCCTGCAATATAAATAGTTTTGCATTTTGGTCCCCCAAACCTCCAAAATGGTTCAAAATTGGTTCTCTCAAGTTTTGAAGTGTGAAAATCATTCCACAAACTTTTCATAAGCTGGATTTCACTTGTGAAACTTGTGACTTTCCTCCAATTGCTATCTTAATGCTTGTTATCAATCCTATGCAATTCGGTTATCTTCAATTTCCTCGAACCAACTGCAATTAGGCTCAAAATCTTCATTTTTGTTCCAAGTAATTTCAAGTCCGAATTTTATCTACAATGGCAATATCTACACTAAATTAAATAAAAATTCGCTCAACTTATGCATTTAAATCAATTTTATAAATATAGATAAGCTTGTAATATACTCTTATCAGAAAGAAAATTTGGGATCAAGAAGAAGAAGAGGAAGAAGCAGTCGGATTAAGGATCATTTTGTAGAAGTTATTTCATTATCAACACAGTAATCTAATAATAACACTTTTATTAACTTACTCTTCCAATAAATCAAAATTGATATAATCATACTTCTAATTATCATACGATATAACATTGATATTATTTTGAACTATTCTATGTTAAAATTCAAGAAATTAGAGAAGGTATAATGATATTTATTTAAATTACTTTTAACAACTATATCACGTGTCTAATATTTTGAAATACCTCCTTTCGTCCCTGCAATGGCCAGGACGCGCTGCATTCGTCCCTGACATGGCCAGGACACGGTGCCTGCGTCCCTGACATGATCAGGATATGGTGCTGCATTCGTCCCAGCAATGGACAGGACGTGGTGCTGCATTCGTCCCTGACATGGCCAGGACGCGGTGCCTGCGTCCTTGACATGACCAGGACGTGGTGCTGCATTCGTCCCTGACATGGCCAGGACGAGTCTTAACTTTCTTTCCCTTTCCTCATTAAATTTACCAACCATATTATCAAATCCTTAAATACACTACAACAAAATTGTGATTTGCGACAAAAGTTTTTGTGACATACAAAAAATTGTTGCAACAAGTGATTTAGCGCGACACATTTTTAAAGTTTGTCGCAAAGATTGTGGTTAGAAAAATAAGTACAAAAAAATATAGGGCAACATAAAAAATTGTAGTAAAATGTGAGAAATCTCAACAAAATACTAAAGACTGTCGTAAAAAACATGAGGAAGCAAGGCGCAAAAAATTTTTTTTGGTGGAAAACTTATGGCGACAAAATATTATTTTTTGCAACAAAGTGTTTGTGATGCAATAGGGTCTACTTTTTGCGGCAAGGAATTTTTGTTGCTAAAAATCAATAGATGAAAGAAAAAATCGCTACAAGAAAAATTATTTTTTTGCAACGGACTAAAAATGTTGACAGAGGTCTTTAACGATATTCAGCCGCATGTTGCGGGCTATAGTGTTGTTATAGAGTAGAATGATACGACAACGTGCATTTGCACTTTGCAAAAGGCCTCAAATGCATGTTGTTAAGTTTTTTGCGATGTTCTTCATCTGCTACTTTTAAAATTATATTTTGTAACGTTCTTTAATTGTTATTTATCTTAACTTCTTTTACAATGGTGTATTTAGCTTTTTTACAAATATTGTGGTGGAATAAGTACCTAAAAAATATAAGGATTCCTTTGAAAACTATATAAAATAATAAAATAATTAGTAACAAAAAAATTTATTGGTAAAATTTTGAGGTAAAAAAAAAATTTTAAAAAAGATACCAATGGAAAAAATCTTTCCAAATTTTTTTGAAAAAAAATATTAAATATTTTCCTACCAAAAAAACCCATTGGTAATTTTAAGAAAAAGTAAGTATCAATTAAAATTTTCAATTTCTCCCCGAAATTTTCAAATTCCCCCCTTGAAAATTCACTTTCTCACTTTTATATTTCTTCCCCATCCACTTGTTTCATTTCCCTTCCTAAATTTTCCAAATCCCAAACCTCCTCTCCCTCTCCTATTCAGCCCCTTTTCTCCTACAAACCTCTCACCTCAACAGACGACCTACAACCAATACTACAGTCGTCGTCGTGTTTGACACCAATCCTTAGCCTATCTAGCTCTTCTCTGGTATGTACCAGATTTTATCTCATTTTTTTCGCCATTTTTCCCTAATTCACTACCTACCATTTACATTCACGGCAGAGTCCTATCAAAGTTTCTATGTCTCGCACCTCAATCTGCAATTCGATAACCAATGACCAATGACCGATACTCCGACTGCCGTTGTATTTGATGCCAATCGTTGGCCTATTTATATTTTAATAATTGTATATTGAAGCATTCTTTTTAGAAAGTCATATGAGTTTTTTTTTTTTAATGAAGTAGGTTACATTTTCAAATTAATGTTTATCGTAGTTACAATTTCATTGTGATGCAAGCAATTGAAAATTATATATTTAAAATAGAATTTACGATATATACATAAATAAAAATGAAATAAATTAGGCAACAATTACACATCAGTGAAGTAACAAACTCTTTGTGTAGTGAAATTAATTTTACTAGAAGCACAGTTTGTCGCATTATGTATCCATTGTCATAAAATAATTTACTTAATAATTTTGTATGTTGCAAAATAAAATATGTGACATATATGAATACCTACGAAATAAATTAGGCAATAATTATACATCGTTGTACAAATGATGAAGCGACAAACTTTATGTGTTGCGAAATAAATTTAATTACAAACATCATTTGTTATATAATAAATTGTACTAAAAATGTTGAATATCTTATAATACTTTATACAACATATAAAACGCATTGTAAATCATATTTCGTGACAAATATTTTCCTCGCAAAAGCTTTTTTGGAATAATTGTTGTGAGAAACAGACTTGTCGTCCTTTTAATTTTTCACGACAAATATGCATTGCGACGACATTATGGCTTGTTGCTATGTCGAACTTTTTGAATCAAACAAATAGTGTCATGAGTTTATTAATACGATGAATGAGAGAAAGTTGTCACAAAATAGATTCCGTGACTCATGTAGCACGATAATGTCCTCAACAAGCATCTTGTTGTCGCTAAATCACTTTTACAACAAAATCCCAATTTTTACGAAAACATTTTTTTGTCGCAAAATCGGTTAATTGTTGTAGTGATACCACACCTAGTAATAAGCATTCATATTAAGAGCATGTTTGCGATCACTATCTTAATGATATATAAAATTTACTTAATAATTTTGTATGTTGCAAAATAAAATATGTGACATATATGAATAACTACGAAATAAATTAGGCAATAATTATTCATCGTTGTACAAATGGTGAAGTGACAAACTTTATGTGTTGCGAAATAAATTTAATTACAAACATCATTTGTTATATAATAAATTGTACTAAAAATGCTGAATATCTTATAATACTTTATGCAACATATAAAACGCATGGTAAATCATATTTCACGACAAATATGTTCCTCGCAAAAGCTTTTTTGGAATAATAGTTGCGACAAACAGACTTGTCGTCCTTTTAATTTTTCACGACAAATATGCATTGCGACGACATTATGACTTGTTGCTATGTCGAACTTTTTGTATCAAACAAATAGTGTTACGAGTTTATTAATACGATGAATGAGAGAAAGTTGTCACAAAATACATTCCGTGACTCATATAGCGCGATAATGTCCTCAACAAGCATCTTGTTGTCGCTAAATCACTTTTACAACAAAATCCCAATTTTTACGACAACATTTTTTTGTCGCAAAATCAGTTAATTGTTGTAGTGATACCACACCTAGTAATAAGCATTCATATTAAGAGCATGTTTGCGATCACTATCTTAATGATATATAAGACCCAAAATTTTATTCTGAATGTGGGTAGATCCACATAAAAAAAAAAAAAAACTCATATTATTGCTTTTTTTAAGATAAATCATCCAAAAAATGCTTTAATTGATGAGAAAAAAAATTAAAAAAAAAATTATCTAGACTGTAAAATGTGAAATGCATATAATATAAATGCTTAAAATTTCAAAATATTGTGCCTAAAAACTGGTTTACATGGCTACGGATGTTAAACTTCACTTGATATCAGTTTAGTTAACCGTAAGTACTATATACATCATATGTTTGACTATTATTCATAAGCACTCAATCCACTTTTTATTTAAACATTTCTAGATATCCACAAATATTATTCACAACCACTCATATTTATCTATTTATAAACACTTTTCAAATATGCTTTAAATATATATGTACCAAAATATAAAGTGACATGCTGACTATGTATGTTCTAAGGATGTTTAATACTACTTTAGAGAATATTATCGGACTATTTTCTAAAAATCCTAATATATAAAATATTTCGTATCCCCAATGCAGTTAGGTCAAGATGGTCTAAGCAAGTTACAAGTCCTTGTCCGAAGGGACATGGGTTTGAATCCTATTCTTGACAAGTGATTTTTACTTTATTACTTTTGAATATTGACAATGACAATTTATTTGCTGTTGCATTAAACTCGCAAAATTAGGTCAAGATGGTCTAAGCAAGTTACAAGTCCTTGTCCGAAGGGACATGGGTTTGAATCCTATTCTTGACAAGTGATTTTTACTTTATTACTTTTGAATATTGACAATGACAATTTATTTGTTGTTGCATTAAACTCGCAAAAAAAGAAAATTCTCTCCTTTTTTTAAATTTTTATGCTACTAATCTCAATAGAAAAATGTTTTTATAGTTGAAAATTATAAAAAAACTTGTATAAACTAAAAGGGTAAATATAAAAAATATAATTATGCTACAATTGCAATGGTGTCTATTTACTCATTATAAATATTTTCATTCATTTTGTGGATTTTTTTAAAAATGTTTTCTTATCTTTGCTATTCATTAATTTCTGATGGAGAGTGAAAAATATTTATTTTATCATGATACAACTTGTCTATGCAATTTGTGAGACGCGCTTAATTATTTTTAAGAAATTGAAATAAATGTCCAAAATCTGTATGATAGTGTGCTCTATTAATATTGCATGCACAATTTCCACTAGCATGTTACATGTGACAACACATTCTTCTCTGTGTTCCTTTCATTAGTCTTCAAATCCATCCTCTGTCCAAAAACAGTATATTAGATCGTATTTACTAGCTATATCACGAAATAAAATATATATTGTGAATATTTTATAAATAGATGTGTAACTAACGGATTTTGTGCACACTACGTTTAATGTGTGTACCGGCTTGTGAATTTAGCCAATAGTCATTTGTTGATCTATCTGATCATACACTTGACAATCCCTATTAAATTAGGGGTAAGTTTGGTATGCTTCATTTACAGGACTACTAGGAAAAAATAAATAAATAAAAAAATCTAACATGATTGTCTAATTATACTATCTAGTCCTGTCAAGCATTCTAAACATGCTTAGTGGATAAATCGTTTTAAAAAATATAGAATAAGACAATATATTGGTAGATAATTTTTTACATATTTTGATAGAATTAGTAAAGTCTTCATAAATGATCTCCAATCAACTTATCTTGTATGGTCTTCACTTATTTGCCTTTTCATTTTTAATAAATTGGACCAACCGGACTAGGCCTCTTATGACGTCGAGATGGAGTCTGGTACGAATCACCTATTATGACGGACCAACCTCAGATCATTTCAGACTTTATCTTCTAAGCCCAGTTTTACATTACTAAACTCGATAAATTGTATTGAACATCTTGAAGACCGCCACATTTTTATGATTCATCCAGTATCATTTCTCCATTGAATAAATTAATCTACTAATAGGTCGTGGCATAGATCACCACGAAACAAGCCATGCCAAATTAATCGAACTCTAATTCGACCAAACAAAACGTTACCAACTCCGTCTCAAACTGAAAACAAATATGGAATTCCATGTGAAAGTGCACAAGGATTACATTTTGGTAACAAGGGGAGACAAATCAAGTGTACAATGAAGAAATTTGTGACAAAGAAGCAAAATGACATAGAAAATTTACAAAAGAAGAGAGATGGACGTATACCCTTGAAAACAAATTAGTTCAAAAATATAAGCCTAACCTATTCTACCCTTTGTTACTGTGTGAAGTGATATAATAATAAGTAAAAAAAGGTACATTACTGTTCCTGGTCCACTAACCAAAAATGGTTAAATTAAGGATAGTCGTTGGTAGATTGAAATGGTAATGGTTGGTTATATGTCACCACCAATAATATTGTATTTAAGGTGCACTTTTGCGAAATTCAAATTGTTGTTATTTTCACTAACATTTATAATAAATAATACCTATTGAATACAATAAATTAAAATTACACATTAAAATTCAAAGGATACAAATTTGATAATTACAATTTTAGTAGTAATATTACTTTTAATTAATTCATTTTTGAATTAAAAAAAATAATAATAATAATAAAACGACAACAACAACAACAACATTATTCATTTGCTGTAATCATTTTAGTGAAATTGTTTGTAGATGATGTCATAGTGGCAGGGGCGAACGCAAACTTTCGAAACTAGGGGGGCACAATCTAACTTTCACAAAGTGACGAAAAAAATGAAAGAAAGGATTCTTTTGGTGCTTCATATGACGATCAATCTAATTAGTGGCAGACAACATCATCAAGAATAAGCATCTACTTGAACATAGTCTTCTATAATTAATCTTTTTCTTTGGTTTCTTTTGGTGCTTCATATGACGATCAATCTAATTCTGCTTTATAAAGAGGGTCAGTCAGCCAGGCAATCTGGCTTAAAGCTGAAAAATATTCCTCAAGATATCATTACTATGTAAATTGAAACTTCCTTGCTAATGTTGGGAGAAGGCCTTATCGTAACTTTACTAAGTCGGCAAACCTATTGAATTAAATGGTCATGAGAATTCTGTTTAATGCCTCATTAGGAGATATTAATTGATTTTGTATTCCATCACGTTTGCCAGTGATAGTTAAAAGGAACTAATAAGCCCAGATTGAGCTCAAAATTAGACCCTGGACCTGGATGTGAACGCATATGTCAAGAACCAAAGGTTATAATCTTCTACATTGCAAGAAGAGAAAGTCCAATAGCTGGAGTAAATAAATCATTTGGAAGTAGATTCTTCAAGTCCCAAAATGTTGCATCCATGAACTCAAATTCTAGTTGCTCAAAAGACTAGAGACCACAAATCTGCCTGACATGCTTATGTGCAAAAACAAAATGAGAGGCCTTTATAGCAGAAAACTCCCTTATCCCTTTCTTTCTCATTAAAAACAGGCAGGTCTCTACAGTTCTAAAGTTTGCTATCGATTGGGGAAGAGCACCACTTGGCTACTGAAACTTGGTATATAGTATTATTAAATCAAAATTCCCTAAATCAGATTTTTAAAAACATCACTACAGTGACCAAAAGTGAAAAGACACCACTTATTATGAACACCAAAACTCCCTTACAGAGTATTAAATGTTCAGAGAAATTAATTCGTCCTTAAGGTGGACCTATCCCTTAAATAAATCAACNCCACTTATTATGAACACCAAAACTCCCTTACAGAGTATTAAATGTTCAGAGAAATTAATTCGTCCTTAAGGTGGACCTATCCCTTAAATAAATCAACTTTACAACAGAATAAATACACGTGCATACAAATAACAAATTATATCAACCAATTACCAATGTCGTATGACTACAAGCTTACAAATTCAGAAGAAAAGCAATTAAAACTAAAGTAAAACAAACGATACCAGTTTAAAACCATAAGACAAACGCCGACTAACAAGGATT
>CAIGRM010229738.1:0-10806 GCA_903798335.1 Fraxinus albicans
CTGATTTTGGAAATGTGAATACATGAAATATGGTTTTGTGTAATTACCACAAATTATTATTAAAATGAGATTTACTTTGATTTGGACTCAAATCTAATTGGACTTGAAATTCTAATTACCCTAGAATACAATAGCTGGCGGAGAATATTTATATACACCCACACGAACAGGAAAAGGGAGGAGACGAATTGCAGGCAAAAAATGACACATGAGATACAAAGAAAGAAAAGAAAAGAAAGAAGAAAAAATGAAAAAAATGAAAGAGAAGAGAGAGAAGGAAAAAGACAAAAGAAGGATAAAAGTGGGAAAAGTCAAAGGAGGAAAACAAAGAAAACTGCGCAGAGACGAAAAGAAGAAAGGAAAAAGAAAAGGAAACTGCAAATACCAAAAATTTTCACGTTTGGTCAATTTTTGGTTGTTTCTTTCCACATTTGCACGTTTTTATTTTTACAGTATAAATAACTAAAATTTATATTAAGGAAAATAATGTAGTCGACTTGTAATCCTTTATTTTTCTATTCAAGATTTCTGTAACTTATTTATTTATGTGTTGATTTTATATGTTGATTTTATTATGAATTTAATACATTAAATTACATGACCAATAATTTGATGATTAAGAGGGTTTCTTATGAATCGAGAGGTGAGTTTGAGATTTAGACCTTATAATAAAATTCGATAAATTAGTATAGTGTTTAGAGATATATATACTAATTATTGCGGTCATAATTTGAATTTTTAGAACCAGTGTTTCTTTTAACTAAAGTTGATTCACATAGAGATATGGAGTTGAATTAGTTAAATGGCTCAATGAGAACTCGAGAGGGGTAAATTAAATACAATAGAAAACTTCGATCGAACACTACATTAGGTTATGAATCTTGAATTGAGAATAAAGGTGATCAATAGATGAAATTGTTATTTCATAATATTTATCACATGTTGTTTGCAATCATTTTATATTTTCTATTCGTTAAAAGTAGTTAGGAAAAATAATTACAGCCATTATAGTTATTTATTTGTTTTTGTCAAATAAGAGTAAGAAAAAGTATATTAAGATTAAAGTATAGCCCTCGTGGGAACAATAATTCAGATTTAAAGGTTCACTATATTACTTGTTACGATATCGTACACTTGCGATATAAAAAAATACAACACCTAGTTACTGCATTTGCATCCATGTGTAATCCTTTTTGCATGAGTGTGATTGCTCAATTTTGTTATATGATTGTATGTTGCTTTTCAATGTGTTTGATAAGTGCATTGACATGAATTTGAGTTATCTTATTACTTAGTGTATTGTTTGTATGCATAGTGGGTTGTGATGCATTAGAAGTGTGTGTGTGTATGTTTCTTTTGGTAAGGTGGAGTATAAATGCCAAGGGCTACATTGGTCGTTTTGTACCGGGGATGTGGAGTGTGACATTTGGATTACGAGTGGAGATGTGATCAAATGTTGGAATCCTTTATCTGTGAAGAGACCCTGATCAGGTGGAGTGTGAGAGAGGCACTTTTATCACTTCTGTTAGGTAGAGACCCATTATCCACTTAGGTTGGGAGAAGTGATGTGGTGATAAGGATTATTCCGAAAACTTAGGATCTATAGAGGCTTACTAGTTAGACATGTGTTTTGAGTGATTAGTCTAGTGAGCATGGTGGGCAATGAGGTGATATATGTGTTCTCGAGTTGCGATCAACACGTAATGGGAATGATAAGTGTGGTGAGATCTTTTCGTGAGGTCATTTATGCATTTGTTGCATATGTGTTGACTTGTTGATTAACTTGGTGTAAATATGTTGTTCTTTGTTATCCTATATATGATATCTTCGTCGCATGTTTATTTGCTCTTGATTGATTGCTGCGATTATTTGCTTCTACTTGGGTGTTAATGATCTTAGCTTTGGTGAGTAAATGGAGCATGTATGGTATGTGTTTCGGGATTTGAAACACGAGGTAAGGTCTGCATACCAATTTTATTGGTTACCTTGATTGTGCAAGTATAAACTTTGTGTTTTGTTTGTTTGCAGATTTATTGAGAATCAAGATGGAGATTTGTTAAGTTTTGATACCTAATAAATACGGGCGATGATATTAAACCGGTTTATTGGATTATACTTCATAGATCTCGGTCGATGAGTGAAGCGAAATGTCGACACCACAATTGAACAATCATTCATATAACCTATTTGAGCCATTTGAAGTAGCCTATTCATTAGTGTTTTTCATGGCCCGACCCATTACCTTGGACGGTTTTAGGGTTGACAGCCCATTTATTGTTACCTATTGGGCCTTACTTACCTTAACCTAAAGCCCAACCCTTCGGCTTATATAAGCTGCCCGTTACTATTTGTGTTGGTTTAGTGTGAATGTGTGGACATCCCTGTGTTTTAGAGAGAAAAGAGTATTATACTTTGGCTTTGTGCTTTCCTTGGCTTTGTGTCGTCTTCTTCTCTTCTTCTATTAGTCTTTGTGGCTGTTTCGGAGGCTACCAATAACATGCACACTCAGCCCTTTGTGGTTACCTTGGAGCAACCGGTTTTGGAAAGACAAGTTGGAAGGTTTTGGTTGTCATTGTGGTTGTGGTGGTTGATTTGGTGTCAACTGAGCCCGAGAAATTCAAGATTGGAGCACCTATATCTAACATAAATGATACTGGAATGGTCAAGACTACAATTCGTATTGGACGCTTAGTTGGGTTTCAGCCACGCCTTTTAGTTCACCAAATATTATTGCAAGAGCTTCTTCAGGAGTAGTAGACCCCCACATGTTATTCACTAAGAGAAATGCTATTCATCCCTACTGGAGATGCATCCTTAGTCTATGTGACGTTAATGTGGCATTAAATGATAAGTGGAATTAAATAAGTCCTTTAATTTCACATATTATTTAACCAATCATTTATATCCACATAGACTGAAAATTCATCCCTATTGAGGATGAATAGCATTTTTCATTCACTAATGTAGCAATAAATGGCCTGAAACCAGTATTTAATGTCTGCACCAGAAATGGGAGGTTTTTGCTCGCATGAACAGCAGGATCTATCTCGAGTATAACAATTAGACGTTTGATGTTGAAAATGGCAGCACCAAAAAAATCTCGTACTTGTTAGCCAGTGGATTGGTTACACCACTTGTAGGAAGATTCTAGTCTTTAAAGGTAACATGATTTCATCAACTTCTGGCCTTACTTATTGCCGAGGAGCTTCACCCGAAAGTCATTCCAAACTGCCACACTACATTGAGAGGTGCTGATATTGATTCCAATTGCAATATCTGGCAAAGGAGATGAAGTTTTTTTCTCTCTCATAGTTTCACTATCAAAAATTTCACTAGGATATGTTACGGTGTATCCTTGTGCAGCCATTCCCAAGTCTTCAAATAAACGGATTCACCTATTCAAAATAAAATGCGGTGGAAATACAACTAATAAGTTTAATCATGCCAATGAAAAGTCTAATTTTCCCTATGAACAATCTGCACTTCAAGGAAATCAAGCAATAACGCTCGTGAGAAGGAAAAGGAAACACGATAATTGAGGCACCCTGTTGTAGAACTGTTAACAACAAAGTTATGAGAATAAATGTTGATAATTGAACGATACAATGTAATGATCCATATTGATTCTGAAAACAGCTCACGAATCGTATAATTCAAAACAACACTATCAATCATAAACAGGGGGACAATTATCTTAATTATGTTACGCATCTATTAAATTAAGAGAATTCTTGAAGAACACTGAAGAATTGAATGATGTGTTAGTATTGTTGTTACGGGGATTCACAGAATTTAGTTGAAATCGAGTTATGTTCTGCTATGTCGGTTTTAAAGATTGGTTATTTTAAGGGTAAGATGGGGGGTTTTGATATAAACTAAACAAAATCCAACATGGTCTAGTGATTTGATACGAACATGTCCTTGAACTCGCTTTCTTAATTGCTTACAATTGATTCTCATGTCACCGCACGGATAGACGGCACGAGATTCCATTGTATAGAGCAAATGGAATTCAGCTATTTCGTGTCAAAAGCTCTAGTAAGTAATATATTTGAAATTCCAATATTGGGCTCTTCTAAAATTTACGTACACAACATATTTGGCACCCATCTAGGTGGTATTACCTTAGGTCTAAACCTTATACGTTTATTAGTGTCTATTGATTAAATAATCCATGTAATCGTCGTAGACAGAACTTGTTTGTAACCTATCCTTTGCTCACATTCGAGGAGAAAACGGCTGCCAAAGAACTACAATTAACATATGCTCCATTTATTGCCTCGATCAAGAGAAAAGGACTGAAGTTAAGTGATATGTTCGAGTTTTACTATGGAGAAAAGGACCAAAGAGTGCTTAAAGCTTGTATAGATGGAGAAGTAAATTTCTACATGAGACCTATAGAAGGAATTACAGCTATACCATGGATCATGATGAGATGAAGATCATGGGGTATCTTGACAAATATATGGTTTCTGTACCGAAAGCTAATGGCGTGGATTAAAGAGAATCGATGCAGATTCCTTCATTCGATACATGTTTAAAGGGTATGATAGTATTCCAACCAGATGGACATACTGTGAGTTAAGTTTTAACAGATTTCTAAAGAACTAAAAATTTTAGTAGAAAATATTTGAAAAACATTAGATACAATTTGATTAGGTTGTCATGGAACTGAAGACACGTTGTCCTCAAGGCTTGGTGAAAGGCCAGTATACAGAGTATATTTATTAGAACTCTTCGTGCCATACATCTAAGACTTCATAAATTGATGACCGACATTGAAACATGAACTCAATATCTTCATATGCTTAATATGGTTCTACCATCTCATTTCAATATTTGAAGTTTCGGAATCTTTTATGAGAAAGATGTTAAGTTCAATGATGAATCCATGGTTAATTTTAAATGATGAATTGAAATGAATACGAACTTGTTGATTCATATTGTCGTATCAGATCAGGTTTTGTTGCCTTTGGACATGCAAGTGAAATAATCCAGAAAACAGAAATGTTGTTCAAGAATCAACTCCAATTAAGAAAGGTCAGTGAAGGACAATCACTGATTCTTATGACCATCTTTCTTAAAACCCAAGAGTAGCCAGCAAGGAAAAAGTTCTTCACCCTTGGGGCCAGATCTAAAATAAAATTTTCAACATTGGTTTGAGTCGAAGGGAAAATACAATTTTTATTTCAACATTTTCCTTAGTGAAGTATATTTACCCGCAAGAATTTGCCATTCCATGAGGCCAAGGACAAGATTTTTCTATCAACAATTGTACAACATACCCTATAGAAGCCTGCATAAAGTTTTGAGGTGTAATAACGTGTCTCCAACAAAAACACTCCATACTCGATATTGCTGGCACCATAAACATCCTACATCTCAGTGTGTCGTCTTTTCCACAGTGGCCAGATCTAAAGTTGAACCATAAGTTCTGTAGATTGCCTCAGCACACAAACCACCCATTTCATCAACAGTTGGCATCCATACTTCCATAGGAGCAGAAAGCTCATCAATATCGATCACCCTAGCAATAACTCGAAGATAAAACAAAGATAAATTCTCCACGCACACTTCAATAACCTGGCCCCCCTTAGGAGCCTGAGGTATCCCATCAATCTTAAAATATCCTAAGAGATGGTTCTTTTCAATTACTTCCTCATCGCCCTCATAGACCAAGATTAGTGCCTCTGTTTGGTTATCGTGCACTGTAGTGAACAGCAAGTCTTTTCTTGCTGGCAATTCAGTATTTTTGGGTATAATAGGTATGAAGCTGTTTCCATCTGCACGAATACCAATACTCATTGGAGTTATTTGAGTCCATGACAGCTCCAAAAGCCCAGAAGGATTTTGTACATGAGAAGCTAATGCACCTTCTAGTGCTGCCCCGCAAACTGCAGCCTCTAGCGGGTTCATTCCCAAGTAAAGTTCTTTTCCACATATATTGATAACCATTCTATATAACTTCGTGATATTTGAGCAACCACCGACAAGAATTACATCATTTACTTTGTCAGCTTCTATTTTCGCATCATGTAAGCACTGATTGATCAGACTCGCGCATTTTTCAAACACATCCCGGTTGACTTCCTCGAATTCCTCTCTTTCAAGGACCTTGTTTATTTTTCTTCCATTTCCCAAGTCAACATCAATTTCAACACTAGGTTTGATTGAGAGCTTGTGGATCGCATCCTGGGTGGCAATTCGAAGCCGCCCCATTTTCAGTATTTCATCACTGTGTCTCGAGAAATAACCATCCACATCGGGAAAGAGGTAACGCATCGTATTTTGAAGTATGTCTTCCCCTCCTAAGGTAGCTCCGGCCAAGCCCCGTGTCCGGCAAACTCCTCCTGTTGCAGTTGTGACAGATACATCACAAAATCCAGCACCCATATTGAAGATAAGTGCAACCTTTTCACTTCCACTGCCCATGTTCTCCTGCATATTCTGCTTCTGCTGCTGCGCATAGAGAAGTGCAACAGCAGTCGGTTCAGGAATCAAGCTTAGAACCCTTAGGCCAACCTCAAGACACGCCCTTGTAAGTAAGGACAGTTGGAGTCGATTAAATGAAACTGGAAAGGTCAAGACAACGTTTAGTACTGGACGCTCAAGACAGGTTTCAGCCATGACTTTTAGTTCACCAAATAACGTCTTAAGACTTGTTTGAAGATGATCAAAACTCCACATGTTATTTTTTAACACAGCAATCAATGGTCTTGCACTGATATTTAAGGTCTGCACCTGAAACGGAAGGTTGCCTGCATGAAGAGCAGGATCCGTATCGAGTCTACCAATTAGACGTTTCATGTTGAAAATGGAAGTGCCGGAAAACATCTCGTACTCGTCAGCCAGGGGATTGTTTACACCACTTGTAGGACTCTCGTCTTTAAAGGTAACATACGATTTCATCAGATTCTGGTTTTCGTAATAACTGAGGAGCTCTACCCGAGATTCGTTCCAAACTGCCACGCTACATTGAGAGGTGCCGAAATTGATTCCGACTGCAATTTCTGGAAAAGCTTCATCATCATATTCTAAGGGGTATTCTTGTTCATCCAGTCTCAAATCTTCCAAAGGAAGAGCACCCACTTCACAATAAAATACAGACGAGAACAACACCGTTAAGTTTAATTAAATAAATGTAAAGCTAAGCCATTCTAATTTTGTCTATCGAAAATCTGCACTTGACATAAATAAAGCAGAGAACACTCGAAAGAAGGAAAAATAAACACGATAATTGACACTGATAGATTGAATAAATGTTGACAATTGAGTTGTACAATCCAATGATCTCTATTGATTCAGAAAATATCTAACTAAATACGTAGTTGAAAATCTAACTTCGAAACATAAATAGGGGTTAAAAGATTAGAGCATTTGCTGAACAATCTTTGGTTCTTGAGTTTACCTAAACCTACTACCTCCCTATTATTTTTGTTTTCGTTCATCGCAGACCGTGGTTTTTGCATAAATTATCTTAATTATGTTATGCATGTATTAAAAAGGAACAGAATTACAACCAGTCTTTTTTACCAGATTTCAACACCGATTTCAAAACGTCACCAATCAAACATAACCAAGAAAATTAGGGAGCTCTGATTAACATTGCATTCTTATCTTAATTTCAAAATTGCACAAACTTTCTTATAAAACCCAATTCTTACATTCATTTGACAAAAATAGAAGATTAAATAGGATACTGGTAAGTAGAATATATTTTCAGGGGAGAAATCCAAATATTATTCAGGATAAATAAGAACTACTCAGAATCTGAACAAAAAGTTCTTAAATTGATGAATAGACTACATGTGAATTGCATAACATGAAAATGAATAACATAGAACCATTCAAGAATCAAGAAACAAAAAAATTTACGTCCAGATAATTTTAATAGCTCTTCATCACTGGGCATCGTACAGTGAAAAGAGGAAAAAAAGGATATGAAAAGTCAGATATATAGAACAAGCCAATTACGATTAAATGTTAAAAGTGGAAGAAAAATTAGTAACAATACACTTACTGTGGATTCTTGAAAGCAGAAATAACAGAACCCAGAAAAATTACTCGCAATGAGGTATCCTTACTGAGGAGAAAATTGTGAAAAGAATCTGAGAAAATTCACTTTATTTATGAACAACAGAGTGAGAGAGACGAGCGAAGGGAATCGTGAGAGAATTATTGAAGAAGAGTGAAGGGAATGGAATTGAATGGTGTGTTAATATTGATGGTAAGGATGAGCGCGGGAGGCACAGAATTTAGTTAAAATGGTTTTTTGTTCTGTTAGGTCTGTTTTAAAGTATGGGTAAAACGGGCGAAAATTCACTGTACTGTTGAGCGATTAGAGAAGAGAGATTGAACAATTAGAGGTGTAAAATTCTGAAATGCGAGCGTTTCCAGGGATGGCTGTCAAACTGCAGGCCAGTTGGGCCATTGCCACTCCCTAGCATTATTCAAAAGGAGCTTCTACACCTCTTTTTCTATGTATATATATTGGAATAAATAAAGTTCGACAAGACTAAGGGCTTGTTTGGTACAGATTTTCATTTTCTACAGTAAATCAATTCTTATTTTCAATCACATATTCTTCAATAAAATAATATTTTTCATCACATCAATAATTTTTCCTTCTTTTTCAACCACACATTCTCCATCAATCTTATTTTAAAATACATTCTTTCAAAATAATGTGGTTTAAACACACCCTCAATATATATCGAAACGTACATTGCACGTTATTTTGAAATACTCTATAAATGTTATAAAAGTAATATTTGATGCCAATTTGTTGAGAGTATTTGATGAGTTTCAAACGAATTAAAGAAAATAAAATTAAGGATAAAAATTTAAGAGAAGTAAAATGTACCATCAAAACTTAATTTCTATGTTCCAAATTAGTTATGTAAAAGTCATATTTGATATCAATTTGGTAAGAGTATTTGATGAGTCTCAAACGAGCAAAAGAAAGTAAAATTTAGAATAGAAATTTAAGAGAAGAAAATTGTATTCTCAAAATTTAACTTCTATGATTCAAAGTTTTTTTAATGATGAATTAGTAAAAATGAGCAACCTTTTTTATAATACATTTGGTAAATAAGAATTAATTGGTAATACATTAATTTAAACACTCATTAAAATTTTTGGATACATAAATAGAAATAAATTCATCTATAATAACTCTGAATTCATGTAGATCAAGATTCATCACGTCAAGATTCGTTGAGTCTAGATGAATGCGCATGCTAATTAATTAATAATTAATAACAAGAAATTCATGCATGACAAAAATTTTGTAGTATTTTAATACATATTGAAAAAGAAAAATAAGGTACTATTGAAATAATTGAATTGTAGTAAGGTTAAAATTGTCCAAAAAATGATTCTCACTTGATGTGATATATTCATACATGACAATGATTTTGTAATATTTATTACATATTGAAAAATGAAAAATAAGGTATTATTAAAATAATTAAATTATAGTAAGGTTAAAATCGTTCAAAAAATAATTCTCACTTGATGTTATATATAATATATTATAGATGTATTTTGAACCTCGAGCGTTAGTCATGTTCAAGTATTGACATTTTAGAAAAATTTGTATAAACTATTATAACCGGAAGAAACAATTTTATAAAATTAGTAAACGAGTTCAAAAGTAGCTTTTAGATTTCAAAAACTTCTACAGACTTTTCAAAAATCTTGTTAGATGGACCCTTAATACATAGTATGCAACTACTTCAAAGAGGTTCTCCGTGCCGTTGTTGTGTTATCGGCACGTCTCATACAACCCAATTCGAACTATAACGAGGATAAGGATCCCTACAGGTCAGACTCGACTAAGCATCCCATGTTTTAGAATTGTATTGGAGCTACTGATGGAACGTATGTGAAAGCTGTGCTACCGTGTCACGAGCGTGTGAATTTTATAGGCAGAAAAAGAGTATCGACGCAAAACGTGTTGGACACATGTGATTTTAATTTATGTTTCACGTTTGTACTTGTTGGCACCACCAGGAATATGCACCATTCTCAAATACTAACTCGTGCTCTATACAGTCCAGAAATTCACTTTTCGCTACTAGCGCCGGGTAAGTATTATTTGGTTGACTCCGATTTTGCTCATCGATCGAGATATATGGCCCCATACAAATGTGTTCATCGACTGAGATATATGGCCCCATACAAATGATCAGATATATTATATCATTTTCAAGAGTTTTACGACGATGGAATAGGTCATCGTCGACGTTTCCGAAATGCTCACGAGAGATTTAACTGTAAACACGCTTCGTGCATAAACGTTATTGAACTTGCCTTTGGTATGTGGACGCAAAGATTGCAAAATCCTTGACCGTATGCCTAGTTATTCATTTCAAACACAAGTTGCAATTGTCATCACAACGATGAGTATTCATAATTTATTACATCGTTCTGGATTTGTGGACAAGGCATTTATGAGAGTAGAGATAGATGATGGTGCATCCGAGGTGCACCTACCTAACACTGAAGACGAAATGCATGCCGAAATGAATGTACCTTAAATGCAGCAAATTGAGTGGGACAGACTTCGCGATTATATGTACAACAATAATGATGATATAATTTTTAAGGAACGCAACATTTTGCACGTGTAGTGTTCTAAGCGTTCAAAACCATATTTTTTAGGACCTGTTTGGCAGGAATTCTCATTTTTTACAGTAAATCAATTCTTATTTTCAACCACACATTCTTCAATAAAATAATATTTTCCATCACATCAATACTTTTTTCTTCTTTTTCAACCACACATTTCCCATCATATCACTA
>CAIGRM010229740.1:0-10201 GCA_903798335.1 Fraxinus albicans
TCAAGTTTGGCATTCCATTACCCCCCTGGTTTGAAGTAGTCGGACCAAAGGGTGGTTCTAGTATTTGATTTAAGTTCAAACCAGAAGAATTATATGGTGAATTATGTCTCACAATTGTCCTGGTTTGAAAGTGGTTTGCAATAGGCATAACTGGCCGACACATTTGGCCTACTAATTTGTTCGTTATCTCATTTAATGTATTCAGTTGTTTGGCCATACTATCATAATGTGCATTCCCACTTTGGGTAAATTTTTCCATATTATGAATATTTCGTAGATTTACCTGTTCAACGACATCCTGTATGAGTTCTCCGAGCAATGCACGCATGGTTCGAGGACTCAACTCTGTCATTGGCTTGTAACGATTGTGATTGCTTTGACTCTGTCCCTCTGTTCATGGAGAGTTTTGCTATTCCTCATATCGCTCGATTACAGACTGGACTACTCCCTAACTTGATGGTTCCTTATCAGAATGTTTATGAGGTATAATACTTCACTTTTTGTATCTTCAACACTAAACACCAATGTCCCACTAGGTGTGCCAAATTGTTTCGTGCGGGTAGTCGCTAACAATTAAAAGGAATTCAGATGATTATGTAAGGGACAAACCTCTTGAGACAAAGTTCCAAAAGGATGTGCTTTATTGATGAGAGTTACAATTGGAAATAAATAGAATGCCTCCAAGGGGCGCAAGCACACAAGTAATGAAAATGGATAATTAAAGTTAATCAGCACAAGTACACGAGTACTAAAAGAAACGTTTTAAAGCTAAACTAAAAAATTGAAATTACATATTATCTGTTTGAGAGTGTTTGATTCGGGGTCTTTTTCTCTATATCTTTTCTTCCTTTTTATATTTCCATGATGATTTCTTTGTGACAAACTGCTTGGAAACTACTTAATTGCTTTATAACTACCCACTTTCTTCATGGTGGCTAAATTGTCCTGGAACTGCCATCTCTAACTGTTGCCATTACTCTTTGTCGTTCAACCGCCTTCGAATGACCTCCTTGAATCGTGGAATGTGATTAGTCTGCTCAATAACTGCTATTCTGGATAACCATAATGTGTCATGTGTTAAGATTCGGGGCTACTCGAAAGTTTGGACGAGGACGAGGTCATCGCTTTAGCCGACCGTAAGGCACTCCATTCGCTCAAATTTTGGATGTCTTGCAAGCTTGGGCGATGATGTTACTGTGTTCGTGGGCTCCCTCTGCATTCACCAATAATCTTATTTAGACCTTTATCATGGACTCCCAATTGGGCTTTACTCTTTGGGCTATTTAATTTGGACTGCACTTTTAGTGTGTCAACATTTTGTTTTAGTTTACGTCACCATCAACATAGGCAAATTGTGAGGACATGTTATGGGGTCATCAAGATTGACAAATAACTTATGAATGTAAATTATTCAATTCTTTTTTATGGTTTTACAATTAACATTGTCCTTATTGAATAGTCCTACAAGCTATTTTTCTAAATAAACGTGACAATAGCACAAGTTTCTCATTTGTGGTACCATTCAATATTTCCTCAAGTACGGAATGCTTCCTCAAATCTTTAGTTCAGATTAATAATATTAAAAGCTAGTTTAATGGTTCAAAATGAAATTTATTTTGTATGTTTTTTCTTTAATGAGTACAATTTTGTTTATCATACCAATTGTTGACGTCCGAAATGTGATCAATAAAATGAAATTAGCCTAAAGTCTTTCCTATTGTACTATTATTACCTATCTCTCAGTGGCCAGTGCATATAATCCGAAGCTACCAAACTTGACATACTTTTGTATTTTCCACATATATGCATATGGGGATCACCATGCAAGCAAGCCATAGTTTAGGATATTGTAATAAATCCACATGCATTTTCTTCATGACAAATGCATGGTCAACTTCTAGAGGCTGCTTTGGGTAAAGGGATTGCCTTCACTAGAACACTCTCGATCTTTCCCTCATCTCGTTAAACCATATTTTATCTAAGGTTATTTATGTAATTATAGAGATCTTCGTTCATACAATAGGCGTGAGTAATTGGCTTCATTTGTGTATATATATAGGTGTTGTTAACATTTGGTACATATGAAAATTCATTCAACCGATTTCCCCGCCACTTTTCCTTTTTATATTTCACAACTCTCTGCAACTCTTCATGGTATAGAGAAATTCAATTGAAGCTTCCGTGTAATGGAAAATGAATCAAGTGTTGCTACAAATTTACAAAATCAATGTGATCATATAAATTCATTGGCGATTCATCTATTGGTGAAATGGCTGCAGGAGATACCAATTCTCTTCTCAATCTATTGATTACTCATCCAGCTAGTCCCTACTATCTTCACTAAGGAGATAACACAGGTATGCAGATCATTTCTTTTGTTCTCATTGAAGACAACTACTCGATGTGGAGTCGAGCTGTGGTTATGGCGTTGAGTGTTAAAAACAAAGAAGGTGCAATTACGTTGTTTCTTCCTGGATCCTTAATTCTATTCCTAAAGAACTCTATCCTAGTGTGATGCATAAGGATTCTACGAGGGAAATATGGATAGAATTTTGAGATAAGTACAGCCAAGGTAATGGCACACGCATCTATGAGTTGAATAAGCAGATTTCTTCAATTTCATAGGAGAACGGTTCAGCTAGTTCTTACTTCAACAATTTCAAAGGACTTTGGGAAGAGTTGGATAATTATAGACCTGATGTTAACAACAATTGTTACAAACATGAGGATCAAGTTATACAGTTTTTGATGGGGCTTGATGATCAATTCTCTGCTGTTAGAAGTCAGGTGTTGTTCATGGATCCACTGCTTTCATTAAATAAAGTGTTTGCTCTTATATTGCAAGATGAAAAATAGAAGGATGTTGCTGCTAAGAAGCAGCAACACTTCGAGGCAGCAGCTTTTGCCAGTAAGATGATGAATGGATCTATTGCCAATCACAGACAAAACTCATTCAATCAGCCTCAAAGGAAATATAGACTTATGTGCAGTTATTGCGATATGCTTGGACACATCAAAGAAAAGTATTACAAGCTTGTTGGTTATCCTCCAAGCTACAAGTTTGCTAGAGGAAAAACACTTGTTGCTAGTGTTGTTGCTTAAGCTCCAATTGAGAGAAAATCTAAGGCTGCTAACTTTTAGCCAAATGTAACTTTTACTCCAAATCGATGCCAACAGCTTCTAGCTATGCTTGTTCCTCGACTGCAGGCACAATTATCTACTGGCAGTTCAATAATACAGGATGTGCCACAGGCTTCATCAGCAAGTCCTGAACCATCTGCTTTTTCAGGTAATAATATTTGTTCTAATGATGGGGAAAATAGAGTTGAGTGGATCATAGACACCGGGGCATTTGAACATATGGTTTGCTCCATCAAATACTTAACTAATATTATAGCTAAGATAAGTACTTCTATAAGGTTGCCAAATGGAGATCTTGTGGCTGTGACAAGTGTTGGCACAGTAAAGTTATCAGATGTTCTTATGGTGCCATCTTTTACATTTAACCTCATATCTACAAGCAATTTGATTCTGAAGCATAATTGCTTTCTGATTTTCATGTATGATTCTTGCCTTGCACATGATCTTTCAACATGGTGGATGATTGGGATAGGCAAACTTGAGAATGGATTATACCACTTCCAACTTCCTGATCATCAGTCCGCAGCAAATCCTTTATCAAATTTCATTAGTCAATTACAAATTATGTTAAAGCTTTCAATGTTAAGCATATTATTTCCTGTTGCAATCCTGTTTCTGATCTTCATTGTAATAAAATTACTGCTAGTACTTGTAATTCTTTAAACAAGAATAATCTCAGCAGCCACATTGATACATGGCATTGCCGATTAGGTCATTTGTCTGCTTCAAAGTTATCTGTCTTACATAAATATGTTCCTAACATCAAATTCAATAAACTCATACATTGCCCTATATGTCCTCTGGCTAAGTAGCACATGCTCCCTTTTCCCCATAGTGAGGCAAAAGCTTCCAAGGCCTTTGATATAATCCATTGTGATATATGAGGCCCATATTCCACTCCTTTAAATGGATCTCAATATTTTCTTACTATAGTTGATGACTATAGTAGAGTTACTTGGACATATCTCATGAGACATAAATCTCAGACTAAACCAATCATTCAAGCCTTTACTCCCTAATTCAAACACATTTTCACAGCAACATAAAAACTTTAATGTCTGACAATGGGGTAGAGTTTTTGATGACGTAATTCTTTCATTCTAAAGGCATTTTACATCAAGTTAGCTATGTAAAAACTCCACAACAAAACAACGTAGTTGAGAGAAAACACCAACACATATTAAACATTGCTAGAGCCCTCAAATTCCAAGCCAATTTACCACATAAATTTTGGGGTGATTGCATCCTCACTACAACACACTTTATTAACAGATTTCCTTCCTCTATCCTTACTGATAAATCCCATATGAAATGCTATGCCAAACTGCACCATCCTATTTATGAAATGCTATACCAAACTGCACCATCCTATACCCATCTCAAGGTGTTTGGCTGTCTCTGTTATGCTATCACCTTGAAGAGAAATCGAACTAAATTTGATCCTAGAGCCACACCTTGCATATTCATTGGTTATCCTTATAGTATGAAGGTTTATAAACTATATAACCTTTATACCAATATCACTTTCCATTCTAGGGATGTCATTTTTCATGAGAATATATTTCCATTTCATCATCCTTCATTCCTTCAGTCATTATCCAAGTTTGTTGACTCTTCAAAGTCCAATCAAAGCCTATTTCCAACTCAGTTGCTCTCACATCATGACATCCCTCATTCACATCCAACCTCCAGTTTGCCCAAGGCTCACATATCACCTCATCATATCTCATTTAGTTCCGATCATTCTTCTGAAGCTCCATCATCTGTGGTTCCAACTCCCTCACCTTCAATGCCCATTCGAAAGTCCAAAAGAGTCCCCAGACCACCTTCTTATCTCCTAGACTATCACTGTAATCTTCTCTCTCAAGTATCTATCTCCCAATCTGAATCTATGGAAAAAGGTCATGCTTTAGGTAAGCAATACCCTATGTCAAATCATCTGAATTACAATCAGTTATCTCCTGCACATAAACAATATGATTTACCTCTTTCTACTATTTTTGAGCCTCACTCTTATGGTGAAACATCTAAGTATCCTGATTGGTGTCAAGCTATGGAGTTGGAATACCAAGCACTTATTTCAAATAACACTTGGGATGTTGTTAAGCTCCCAGATCATAAGAAGCACGTAGCTTGTAGGTGGGTGTATAAAGTTAAGCTTTGTTCAGATGGGACTGAGGAAAGAAAGAAAGCTCGTTTTGTTGCCAAAGGGTTCACCCAACAGCCGAGATTGGATTATGAGGAAATTTTCTCTCCAGTTGCAAAATTGGTAACTGTCAAAACTCTATTGGCTGTTGCAGGGGATTTCTATATGTCAAAGAAAATATGCTTTAGAAGTTTTATCAGATGCATGCTACTTAGGGGCCAACTAGCTGCTAATCCCTTGCCACATAATCTGAAGTTAAGCAAGGATGAAGGAGAAAGTGTTATCGATGTTAGTAAGTACAGAAGGCTAGTGGGAAGAATTCTTTACCTAACCAGAACAAGGCTTGATCTATCCTATGCTGTACAATTACTAAGTCAGCTCCTGCAGTCACCAAAACAACCTCATATGGAAGCTGCTCATCGTGTGTTTGAGGTACATAAAGACACCGGGACAGGTGCTGTTCTTTGGAAGCAAACCAAATTTACATCTCAAGGGCTACTATAATGCGGATTGGGCAGCTTGCTCTAATACTAGGAGGTCCATTACTGGATATTGCATCTTTTTGGGTAACTCCTTAATATCTTGGAAGTCTAAAAAGTAACATACAGTCTCAAGATCCTCTCTAGAAGTAGAGTACAGATCTATGGCAGCTGCTTTGTGTGAACTAAATTCGCTGAAAAACTTATTAGATGATTTGGGTGTCAAACAATCCAAGGCAGCTTTGTTATTTTGTGACAACCAATCTGCCATTCACATAGCAAGTAATTCGGTATTCTATGAAAGAACCAAACATATCGAGATTGATTATCACTTGGTTAGAGATAAAGTTCAGGCAGGTGAAGTGAAAATGTTGTATACGGCCTCACAGAATCAACTTACTGACATATTAACAAAGGCTGTTGGTGGAACTAAATTCATTTCTTTGTTATGCAAGATGGGAGTATTGAACATATACTCCTCATCGTGAGGGGGAGTGTTAAGCCATATTTTAGCTAAGGTTATTTATGTAATTGTACAGCTCTTCATTCATACAATAGGCGCTGTTAACATTTGGTTCATATGAAAATTCATATACATCTATACATACATACATACATATGTATGTATATATATATATATATATGTATGTATGTATGTATGTATATACATTATACATATACATATATATGTATGTATGTATATACATATATGTGTTGTTAACATTTGGTTCATATGAAAAGTCATTCAATCGATTTTCCTGCCACTTTTCCTTTTCATATTTCACAAATCTCTGCAATTCTTCACATCTTCTAGTTCAAGAGGTTTTTACATATGGGAACAACAGGCTTGTCAAGTAGCTTGGTTTGCTGAATATGCCTTTTAGCTAGGTTTTTTTATGTATCTAATCGAATTAGTTTGCAAATATGCTAGCCTTGTAACTTTTCTTTATATCAATGAAAATTTCTATTTTTACCGACCTATTTGCATTTTAGCTTCATTAAGTTTATTTAGTGAGAATCAATTAAGCTTAATGACTTTGCACAACAAGAATTCAAACCATGTGTTTTGAGTTTGCATAATAAAAGAATTGATTTTATTGAGTTTCCTCAATATGTTATTCAGATTGCATTTTATTGATAATATTTTCTTAAGTACATTCTATTCCAAGGATGTTTAATAGGTCCACAATCCTTTTCCACGAGCCTATATGCTCTTGAACGGATGACTTTGATTATTGTATATGGTCCTTCCTACGTTTGGCCAAGCGAACTAGAGCTCATTTCCTTGTCCGTAACAAATACTATTTTTTAGTACTAAGTCTCCTACTTTAAAATTTTTCTTGCGATCTTTAGAGTTGAAATATCTTTCGATCTTTTTTGGTATACGGCAAGCTCAACTTGAGAGTCATCTAATTTCTCTTCTAAGAGGTCAATGTTCGGATTGATAGCTTTCGTATGTTGTTCCCCATCATATCTTATTTTCCTTGTCGAGCTTACAAATTTCAACAAGTATCATGGCTTCCATTACATAGGCTAGGAAATAAGGGGTTTCTCTTATACCAGTTTTAGTGGACGATCGGTATGACTATAGGATTTGTGGCAGTTCATTGGCCTATAGCCTCTTCTCCTTATATAGCATCCTTTAAGGATGCTTTTTAACAATTTGTTCGTTGTTTCTACTTATCCTTAGCCTGAAGATAATACGAAGTGAAGAAGTTTCTTCGGATCTATTTGCTAAATTTATATACCGAAAGTGCACGAGTCGCGTTCAAGTAATAAAGTGGACTTTTTGAGTCCGGGTTGTCGATCCCTCAAGGAATGCTTAAACAACTTTAGTCAATTTAATTTTAACGATAAAAACAAACACACAATAAAATTTGATGTTTGAAAGTAAGGAAAATAAACTAAAAATCTACAAAATAAGAAAACATAAACACTAAGAAATTTAGGAGGAAATAACGTGGTTGTGATTCATGGTTTCACTTAACTGTCACTTAATTAATTTCTTCACAAGCCAACTAACAAATTATTCATTTACGATGTTAGACCCTATTTTTGAAATTTAATTAATTACCTCTCTCGATCGAAATTAACGCTAATTAATTGATTAAACCTACTATATTTCTATGTCGATTCAAACCAAACAACCGCATTAAATATTTGTAAAAATAGCTCAATGGGTCACCTAGGGTTAGGGGTATATCTCTATCTCCTACACAAAACTAGGGTATTTACTATTTGGTCTAAAATGTATAATCTTCCCTCGAATGATTTACAAATCATTAAACTTAATCATTTAATGACCAAATAAATGAAAGACATTCAACACAATAATAAATACACATGAAAATAAGCATTTTAACATTAAAAGACAAATATTAAAATGAATTAAAGCTAGGTTAACTTCAACCATAGATCCCAACAAAAATACTTAGCCTATGTTATATAAATAATAAAAAGGAGAATATTTTATACAATACATTACAAATATAGCAAAATAATTGAGAGAATACAAAGTTATAGAAAAGCCCCTTTTTGAAGCTTGGCTTTGACATCTCCAAATCCTTAGATGTATTCTCCTTGTGCTGTTGATTTTGTACCCAAAATTGCAAGAAATTGAAAATGAAAATAAAAGAAGTGAAAGAAAGAAGGAAAAAGAAAAATGAAACTAATGAAAAGTGAAAAGGAAAACGGAGAGAGAAGGAGTCCCAATTTCTGATTTCACATTTAAAACCAAATTTGCAACCTAAGTCCCTTAGATAATTTCATTTTAGGTCCCTCAACTTTGATCTTGTATAATTTGGTCCTCAAATTCACTATTTTGTACACTTTTAGTCCATTTTCCCTCCTTTTGTCTTGTTTTCTTTTCTTTTGGTGATTGTTACCTACAAAAACAATAATTACATAATTATGAGTAGAAATTCGCTTATTTTTATTGATAATAAGTATATTTAGGTATTAAATAAGTTTGCAAAAACACACTTATGAAATACCCCCAAACTTAAGTTCTTGTTCGTCCCGAGCACGATTATCTGTTAACACAATCAAGTAATATATGATAAAAATTAACAATATTGATAGCTTGCCATAATAATCAACGAGTATAAAATTGTATAATTAATTCACAAATATGCTCCAAATAATGCTAGCAAAAATAATTTTGGCATATCTGATGTTTGGTCGGTACGTGTGTGCATAGCTACTTTCAATCATTATCTACATTATGAAAAAGTTGTCAAGATGGAAGAATTTTCAAATTGACTTCAACCCGACCCTTTGTGGTCAAATATTTCCTTTCCTACTCGTGAGATTCCACTCCTTAAATATATGTTTACTTTCTTTTCCCAAGTGTAAATCTAAATGTTACTTTTAAATCACTCATTTATTTTCCCACCCTAGTTTGGTTGGGCCTAATCGACAATGTCAAAAATCTATCCACGTGATGATTCTCCACTAGATGATTGCTTTGACATTTAAGCTTATACTAAGGGTGTGTTTGAGCCACATTATTTTGGAAGAATGTATTTTGGAATAATAGATTGATGGAAAATGTGATGGAAAATATTATTTTATTGAAGAATGTGTGGTTGAAAATGAGTAGAAGAATGTGAATGAAAAAAATAAAATGGCTGCTGGATATAGCTGTTGTAGGCATGTTATGTGGAGTATATAATATTTTTGTTCACATCATGGATTAAGAGTGTGTTTGAGTCACATTATTTTGAAAGAATGTATTTTGGAATAATAAATTGATGGAAAATGTGATGGAAAATATTATTTTATTGAAGAATGTGTGGTTAAAAATGAGTAGAAGAATGTGAATGAAAATTTTAATGTGGCTCAAACGGGGGCTAAGTAATTCAAACCCACTAGTTATCTAACCCCAAACATCAAATACAATTGCATAATTTCATCAAAATTTTCAATAGAAGCTCATGATTGGCCTCACTCTCTTAAACTTTCGTATTGACCCTTGTAGCGAGTTTTAGGTTAATAACTCCCCGGTTGTTTAGACCAAAGGGTACTGGGTTTTGAGATACCCCAACATACTTAATAACTCGAGTAAAAAATGCTACGAAATGGGGGCAAGAATCAACAAGTTCAATATCCTTTTTTAGCATTACAAACTAAATGGGGCTTAGATCCCTAGCATATGGTCATTACCTAGCTTATACTTAGCGAAAGACACTCTACACAATTTTTTTTTAACATGCATGGAATCAACACACTTTTAGAAAATATCCTTCACCTGCTCGACCACCCCCAAACTTAAGAGAAGAGAAGATAAGATTGATAAAAATTTAAACACAACTCACAACCTAGTTCTTACCACTTCAAAAATATCTCCATCAATCAAAAATCTCGACATCTAAATAACAATTAATCATGACTATTGTGCTCAAAGTGACTTAGGATCTCACATGGACAAGCACAT
>CAIGRM010229763.1:0-15967 GCA_903798335.1 Fraxinus albicans
ATACTCAAGATTATAATCGTAGATTTTTCAGTTTTCAGACTACATATGAGTGTGACTACTCAATTCCTCTACCACTGGTTCATCTTCTACTGGTTATTTAAATTTGAAAATTTTCTATTTTTCTTCCATCAGTAGATATAAGTTCATATTTTTCATTGTTCTATGCACTCTGAAATTTTGACTGGAATCCAATGTATCCACATTTAATCATATCCAACATTCAACAATTCTGTTGAGCTTCATTTTGTAAACCAATACTAACTAAAAGATGTCTCCCTTCCAGTTCCATGATAATTAGTTAGAGGTAATGAAAATGATGAATAATAATCTAGACCAGTTATTTTTTACCATGTTAAAGATGAGAAATGGGCATCAATATTCAGCGATTGACACTTCCCTCTAAATTAAAAAACAGATTTAAATATTTTACTATGTGGCATTCCATGGTCCTTAATAATATAAACAACAAATAATGTGCATATTCAAAAACAAGAAACAAATGGTGAAAGCATTTTCTTGATAGAAAGTCATAACTTTTCGCAACCAATTACTACAAAACGTTAAGTAATAATGAATGCACTGAGCTAAAATGTCAAGAAAATGATAAATGATAGTTTTAGTAAAGCATCACATACTTCAGTTTCATTCTCAGACCAACCATCCACATCAGAGAGATCACCCAGAAGGTTCTCATCATAGTCTGAAGAGATCTGATCAGAATTGACACATAACTGTTGGGGAGGAGATTCTTCAAGAGTCTGCAATACAAAATGGATTATAAACCTACATAGACTACTCATGAGAGAAATTGAGCAAGTTCACAAGACTCGTGACATTGGACCATTGATTATGCACTTTTAGTAGTCGATACTCACTGAATATGTCAGTAACGTGTTCAGTATTAAGTCCGTATCTCCTGCTCCTGCATGGCAATCAGAAAAATCAGACACTTACAATATCCCGTAGTCTTAGCCCATATTTGGTTTTGCTAAAAATTATATTTTTAGTAAATTTTGATAAAAATTGACGAAATGTGTGGTTGAAATGTTGATAAAAGTTGTGGGTCCCATGAAATATGTGGTTGAAAATGAATTTTAAAAAATGGGGGCCAAGCAGGGACATAAATAGATTGACAATGTACATACCATTTTCCTCTATTGCCTTCAAAACCAATTTTTCTGGAAACCCCATCCCAATGAAATGGTTGACCAACTTGGAATCGGAAACACTTGCTGATGAGCTTTCCTGCACAGATAGCAGTAACTTAACATGTCAGAATATGCAAAAGCTTGCAACGATGTTGAAATGATCAATTCTTGCAATTGTTGGAATTTGAAGCTTTAAGCAGCTGGTGTATCAGGGAAAATAATTATCATTACAATGCTACTATCCAATACACTGCAGCAATTATTTAACAACAAATGGTGATAGAAGGCCATAAGTAACAGAAATGAGGAGAAAGCTTCTAACATGTTGTGCTAAAGAGCAAAACTAAGGGAATTATTGGTAGAAGAGAAGGAGAAGAGGGATGGAAAGTCCAGCACAGAATTTCTCATCCTTTGTGGAAGGAAAGCTACTTCCTCTCCCTTATTGCTATGGTCAACAGGAAATAAGATGAGGACATACTCTCGAGCACTTAATTGCATAATTATATGGTAGAAGACTTTTCACATGTAAGAAATTCCCCATTCACCTCGCATCCCATCTTGTCAATTTTTCTCAAACAAGGAAAAGTCAATTTCCCTTCTACTTTCCAATCCCTCCCCTTTGCAAAATAATAAAGAAAGCCTCAAGAAGATTGGCAAGACATCAGATGGCTAAAAACCAGAGAGGCTTTTCTCTTTCTCCAATAGGTTTCATGAGATCAAGCTGTCAAACATCACTAGAAGAAGTAGATGAAACTGTCCTTAAATATTTGTGCGAGGTGAGCACTCTTTTCAAATAGGGTCCAATTTCCAAAATAAAGCATTTGAAGAGTCTTCTACAACAGATCTTATGTACAGGTATTGCATTCAAGGTCAGAAATTGGGGTTCGTCTATACAACACTATTTATAAAAGGCCCAAAGTTGGAGAAACATTTTTTTGGCAAATGCTTTTGTTGATTTTTAATAATTCTCTGTTTGTTTGTGTGTGCTTATGAAAACTTCATTTTAAGCTTTTGACCCTTCCGTTTCAGACTTCAAATGGACATGCAAACCTCATCATTTTGCTTAGTACTTATTCTTCATTTCAATTGGAATGTTGCTTACTAGTTCAGTTAACACCTCCCCCATTTTTCTGTTTGCAACCCAAATGTAAACAATAAAATCTACTAAAAAAATAATTTACCTGCCAGGAGACGATGTAATTCAATAGTCAGAGTATCTCGAGTCAGTTTATCAGCTTGTGAAATGATAAAGACAGATACAGTTGTTTTTCGTTGTTTTTGCTGAAATTCAAAAGGTGTAATGTAGCAATACAGAGACAAATTCGTGTGTCATTATTTTGGGATTTTGATGGAACTTCATAAATGACTGAACAAAGCACTATATTTTGAGCAATGTCCTGAACATCAAAATAGTTTTGAAGATATGAACTGGATGACAAAATTGAGCAACGATAGAGTAATGAAACATTTTGTTTTAACTATAACAATTAATCCATTAATCCATACGAGGTGAAGCATTTACTAGAATTGATACACAAACCATAGGACTTACCTCTCCATAACCAGAAGAAGCTTCCGTACCACGCGTTGCTAAAGTCAAAGAAGAAGAGAATTCTGTGTCTTCTTGAATTTCTAGCTCATCATCAGTATTCCAGTCAATGCTGCTGCTATCCTCCCCAGATACACTTTTATCCTGCACACTTACATTGTTCACGTACAACGGGATATATAATAACATTGCTACAACTGATAACGATAGCTATCAATAACCCTAGTAATGTAACGGGATGATCTCAAAATTACATTTGTGAGTTAGTAAAAATCACAAGCAAAGTGAAAAATAAATAAGCAAATGAAAAACAGACTGAGAATACATTTACAGGAGAATGAACTACCATATTCTCCTGAGTTTGACAAAGCAAAAGATCCCCAATCTGTACAATAAAATTTTAACTCGGATCAGAATCCAATTGATGCAATCAATAACGAAGGAAATAAAAATCAAAATGTGTTTTCTTTCTGTTATGGGGGGGCAATTAATTGCAAATATGAACTCATTCCCCTGGATTTTACACCAAAGAGTATAGATGAAACTGCGAGTGTCAAATTTACAAGCATTTCTTGCCTTCACTAGTGTGTTACGCCTTTAAATTAAGATTTTATAACAAAATTTATGAATTGAATAATTTCTAAAGTAACAGAAATAAATTCTAATGGTACTTACAAAATTATCTCAGAAACTAGAATTCACCATGATCTTGAAGCTATCTTCGAAAAAATTGATACCAAGCGTCGTTTATATAAACCTGACACGAAACACGATAATGAATTCAAAAATTATGAAAAATGATGATTAATTCAAGAAAACAAAAATTTGGAAACCAGAATTTATAGAGACGGAAAACAAATGGTCACGCGAAATACAGTAAATTTACCTACATAGGAATTAGAGATATTATACAGAGAAAGGGAGAAATGAGAGAGAGAAAATGAGAAATTCTTAACTGAATAAGAGATTCTCTCTACCGAGAAAGAGTCAAGAGCCCAAAGCACAAAGCTGCAGGGACCTTGGTGTATTCATTGAGCAAAAACCTGTGCAGCTGGCACTGACCATAAAACGGATTTGAACCTACGCGCCCAGGGTGAAATTAATTGAATATTTTATTTTTCTGATTAAGAAATTTCGACATTATTTTCAAAATATATTTTTCTATCTTATTTTTAATTATATATTTTTTAATAAAATAATATTACACGCAAACTCAAAATTTTTCCTTATTTTTTAACTACACGTTCTTCATTAAAATAATATTTCAAAATGCATTCGATGGAAAAAATGGGCTCAAACATGCTCTAAACTAATATTTTTTTATGATAATTGATTAAGAAAATTAACATAAAACTCTTTATATCGGCATTAAGTGACATTTAAGTGTCACTAATTCCAAAGGTACAAGATAAAAGTCTCAAATCAAATCAGACCAAGTTAAAATTTGAATCGTAATTCAATTTAATTTTTCAAGTAAAATTGGGTGATGTATATTACAATCGGCAACAGAAAGATTTGATTTAGTTCTTGATTCTAGACGCAAGAACGAAAAATTAACCTCTTCAATTTTATTTGATAATCTTGATAATTAAAGCTATTTTTTCCAAAAGAAAATCGCCTAATTTTGCTATTATTATTTACTTTTTGGTCATTTGTATACACTAGTGAATGGGTTTTTATTAGACAAGTTGTTATTTGTATTTTTAAATTGGACTGTTTTTATTATATTGTAAGATAGAATATATCATTTGTTAGGTTTTCGTGCTGTATTAAGAGGATGAAAGTAGTTTTTGGAACAATAGAACAATGAAAAGTTTAATTGTGATGCGAATTGAACGATTCAATTTTATAGTAATAACTAGATATGATGGTTCTATTTGCAAGATACTTGATAATTCTTGTCTTGATTTGATTCTCTTAGGAATCAAATCGTCCTCACTCCTAATCTTAGGGATTATTTGTACGTGTTAAAAAGACCTAAAATTTAGTGTATAATCATAGTCAACATAATTTTCACACATATTAAATCCATACATCTTTTTTGGCCTACAAATTTGTTGAAAAAAATGATAACGTCTTGTGTAGCACATAGAATAATGTCGTCAGTCAACCCTGACACTGAACAACGACAATTATGGTCCGTTTGATTGCAATTGTGGGAAATGGGTGAAAAGAAAATGAATTCCAGGGAAAATAATCCCGTAGAAAATGTTTTGTGGGGAATTGTTAATTAAGTGTGTTTGATCGTTATAATTTTCCACCTGAAAAATTTTTAAATTTTGTATTCGTTTGGCTTTGTTTTATATGGAAATTGTCCATTAGAGTGATAATTATTTTCATAATTGGTTATAAAATTTGTTTCCATTGTCAAAAAGTTAAAAAAAATGAAAAAAAATATTTCCTAAAAAATAATTTTTTTTATCAAAGTTTAGTGTTCGTTTGGTTTTGTTTTACATGAAAATAGTCTATTAAAGTGAAAAAAAAATTTTACAACTGGTTATGAAATTTGTTTTCATTCCCCCCAAAAAAAAAGGACGTCAGACTTGGAAAATGCATTTTCCCTAAATCCAAGGAAAAGGGTCACGTGGGGAGTGGGGAGTGAAAAAATTTCTTGGCCAAATTTGTGCAATCAAACACCACATTTTGTCAAAGTTGGAAATTATTTTTCTTTTTTCTAGGAAAACATGGTCCATCAAACAGAGACTTACACTTTCGCAGAACCTTTTTTCCAAATCGAACGATGATTTGTAAAGTCATTATAAATTTTAATGACTAATTAAACTAAGAAAATTAGTTCAGTTACCATTTTGAATTTTTTTTTACAAATTTCAGTGACCATGGGTAAAATTAAATCTTTTTTTTTTCTCTCAAGGTAGTTTTGTTTTATTATAATTTGATAGGAGAGCTTGTATGACTTGAGAGTATTCTTAATGATTATTGACGCATATAAATTAATTTATGTGGTTTGAAGCCTTGAAGGGAATGATTCGCACGTGCGGAAGCATGTGTGTGAAATTGGAGAGGTTAAGAGCAAGTATAATAGATTTTCATACTCTCGAGTTTGGACGAACAAAAAAACATGAAAGTAAGTATTATGAATTTCATATTCTCAAGTACAGGCATGTAGAAAAGTAAGGGGCATATGTATGAATTTTATATTGATTTTCAGGTACTTTGTTGAGAGGGTCAAGGAGATATGATTAAGGAGATTGCATTAAATGTGAATTAAAGTTATTTTTAATTAATTTATTCTTTAAATATTTATGAATAATTTATTTTTTCTTTCTCTTAAAGTTAAAAATTACTTTTAAAAAGATAATTCTTATATTTGAGCAAAATAAGTAATTTATTCTTAACATTGCTTATTAGGTAATTTGCTAAAGCACGATTTAGCATGTCAAGGAGGGGATTTGGAGAGAGAGGGAAGGAAAAACTGCTTATAGGATTTTCATTTATATTGTTTCTTATATTTTAAATTAAAGCCAAAACCTCAATTCATTCGAGGAGATTTATATATTTATAATGACTCGAATGTTGTCCTCCCTTCGAGGCTTCAACCATGAAGAGGAACGATGGTATGCAGTGATGAGCAGGACCTACATGCCACCACAATATTGATGGCTCCTAAAGAGCTAAGGACAAGTAGAATGAATTTCATACTCTCGAGTTTGAACATATCACCGATTAAATATATTTTCAAGTAAATATATTCAATCGTTAACTCGTTTTAGTGCCTTGCTAAAGTTAAGTTCCAAGTCGGAAAAAATTGATTTGGAATCGAGATGATGGAGAAAGACAAATAAGACACATTTATTTCAAAAAAGTACATATTAAAACACTATAGGTTTTTATAGAATTTTACTAAAGTCTTTTCCATAAAAATCGATAAGGACCTTCTTGCTGACTATTGACTAAGTTAATTATGATTAAGCACATAAAATTTGATATATTATAATTGATCACATAAAAATTACAAATTTCAAAGTGTATGATTGAGAACTGGTTTATCAAAATCACGACTTTCCAAACCCAACAGCTGCCTTCCTCCTCCGGCGTGCATCTATTCTTTCAGGGCTTGGGAAGCCAGTCTTCTCCTCGTATCTCTTCTCCATGGCCTGCCAATATCATTAAAAGCTCATAATTGTTGTAGCTGAAAATGTTGATAAAAATTTGGGTTAAAGATTAGCAAAACCAAACAGGGGCTAAGTGCATTAAGCAATTTATTGTTCTAATGCCGATGTTAACGTCCATGATCAGAAGATAATCGATAGAAATAAAGATCAAGACATGCAAGAGTAAGCAACACTTACCTGTAAATCTTCACGGATGCTGTCAAGGACTTCATCACTCATTTTATCAAAGAATAAAATGCCCTGCATTTTAGTTCAGTGATTAATTTACAAATACTTCGGTAGTGTGTGGGACAGAAGGTATTATGGGAATGTAAGCGTAACTTTCCTGATGACCATTTTGTCAAAAATCATGGAATCAACCGAATGCTCATTGTAACCAAGTCAGGTGTAAGACGTATGCCAAATCTTCTATATAATTAAATGCAATTTTGAAGCTAAATCCGCATTAAAAATTGTTCAGAGAGAATAACCATAACCAAACATCAACTGTAAACTCTTTTTAGTGAAACTTTCAGGCTATATTTCATTCTGAGCCAGCAATAGAAAAAAATTAACAGATCCTGAATATAAAACCTGCAGATGATCGTATTCATGCTGGAATACTCGTGCAGGAAGCCCCGACAAGTTAACCGTAAACCTGGCACCAAGAATGTCCTGCGCATCAACCTTCAATGAATCTGGTCTCTGAAGCAAAAAAATGAAAGGCAGCTTCTATTAATCGGAGACCAAACTACACGGTGAAAAGAGTTTGAGAAGGTTTGATTGGTATAAATTGCTAAAGAGTTGATCAATCAGAAAATACAGATATTTAGTTTGTGAATGATAATGCCATAAACTGCCTTTTTAACACCATACTCCACTTTAAGATGCTGCATGCCCCATGCTTACACCATCCATTCCCAACCAGTGAATAACCAAGAAAATGTGTGCTCTACTTTATGACAAACCAAATACAGAGCCAAAACCAGCTCTCATCCCAAATCCAGCCTTTTCTCTAAATCGGGAAGATCGGAGATTGTTCCCCTTACTGGTCCAGCACTAACTCCGGTTGCAAATGCTAATACTCATTAAAAAATTTGTGGAACCTCATGCATTTAAGCAAGCCGCCTCTTCCCATCAGGGCAACAAGCTATGCCTTCTGAATATCAGGCTCTAATGCAGATCCACATTAGGGATCTAGTTCCTCTTCCTGCTACTCACAAAGATATTGGGTGTAACTGGTTGTATCTTGTCCTCATAATTGCTCTCTCTTTGCTGGCCTTTAGGAGAGCTGGATCTCCACAAAGCCTTTTTAAATGGGGATCTAACTGAGGTTTTTTTCATGGAACAACCTCCTGGATTTTTTAGCACCACAATCCCTCGTTTGCAAACATTCTAAGGCTATCTATGGCTTAAAGAAGTCTCCAAGGGCGTGGTAAAATAAGCTTAGCAGTTGCCTACTTAAGTGGGGTCTTCAAGTTTCCATATCTGATTCTTCCATGTTGTTCTCTCCACCAACAGTGCAATGCTAATTGTTCTTATCTATGTTGATGATATACTGGTCAATGGAGAAGAAAAATAAATATTCTCAAGGATGGAAAATAATGCTGAGCCACAGATTCCAGTATATGTAAACAACATAGTTATACAAAATGTATCTGACATTATATCTAACAAACCTTTAAACTGTAGCTGATCTATTGGAATACCTGTCTAGTCTAGCTAATTATAATCAACAAATAAGCTAATCAAATTAATTACATAAGATACATAATTTCATAGCATATTTTCATAACTAACTAGACCATATTGCTAGGTTTGTTAACACATTTCATATCATGTCATGATATTTCATAAAGTAGCCCAACGGCTAAAAAATTGAGGAAGACTGAACAAATCTGTCTAGGGATACTGACTTCCACAAAAGAAATTCCATATAATGAAGGGAAGAGAGTTAAGTGAACTCTTTTGTACTCCACTAGATCGTGTGAGTTCTACCATAAGTAAGGAATAGATTAGCAAGTGAAGGCAACATGTGTTGCAAATGGCAATCCCACAACTTTGTTCCAGTCCACTTGCAACAAACAATAAGCATCTCATTTGAGCATGTTTGAGCCCTATTTTTGCCCAAAATGCATTTTGGAATAGTATTTTGATGGAAAATGTGTGGTTAAAAAGGATGGAAAAATTTTGGATTTACTTGCAATATTATTTTATTAAAGAATGTGTGCTTGAAAATAAGAGAAAAAAATGCATTTTGCAAATAATGGGGACCAAGCAAGGGCTTAGAATTATGAAAATGGATTTTAATCCATAATCTCAAAATTCTTGTGTTAGTACCTAAGTAACCATATATAATTAGTTCATTGTAGATGGAATGAGTGCATGTTTACAAGGAAAACTGGTACATTTCATCCAAATAAAACAAACGACTTGTTAATCATCCCAAATCCAATCCACAATGAGTTTGACGTCAAACTTGACAATATTTCCAAACGCAATCAGTCAAGCACGATCAAAATAATTAAGGAAAGTACTCTGAACCATAATCTATTCATTCTATTAGTTATATGTACCTCAACATCAGCATATATCCCAGGAAAGGACAAGCAACCCTCGTTGTAAAGCACCAGCTTTCTTGAATATCTATTAACACGTGGATTTACTAGAACTATCTCTTCTCCTTCACCACGTTCACCATCTGGATTAAACACCATGAGTTGCACATTAATCCCCACTTGGGGTGCCGAGAGCCCAATGCCATCAGTGCTGTGGAAAGAGAAGCCAACAAGTATTGTTTACATCCAGTAAGTAACATGAATCTGGAAAAAAAATAATAAAATATACACGTGCTGTTTATCTAGCAATATTATGGAATTTTTATTTATCAGTTTCATAAAAACTGACTCTTGTAGTTGATTGTTAGACAGGTAAATCTTGGAAAAGATCTCCACTAATAGACAATCAAATCAAACTAGGAAATAATTATCCAACTAATGCAATTGACAGTGAAGAGAAATCACCTATACATTACATCAAACATTTCGTCTACGAGTTTTTTTAAGCTGTCATCAAAGGTATTGATTCGCTTGTTCCTCGCCCTCAATATTGGGTCTGGATATTCCACTACTTTGAGCTTCCCCTCAAAATGCAAATCATCAGCTACCAACAAGCAGTAAATTAATAAAATAAAATACAGAATCCGATTGCCAATATTACTTTTACAATTAGCTTAGAAACTAACAATCAATACTAAAAAATGAATTCACCATTTTTCCTTACGAGAAGCTACTTCATCTTCTTTGACCATGGAAGATAAGTTTCGCCGAGCCCGTAAGTGAACCACCGGTTCTGGAGGTTTATAGTCGCCGGAGGAGAAAGTTATCGGAGAAGTTGAAGTGAACTGGTGGATCCGCCGGTAGTTAGGGCGGAGATAGGGGCGGAGAACGTTAGAAAGCGCGGAAGAATTGAGCCAAGTAGCAGCTGCCATTACCACACGCTAGAGGAAAGTATCGACGGCACAAAATTGTGACCATTACAATAAATTATTATTTTATTTGCTTGGCTGTCTATTTTTTATTTTTGTCTAGATTAATTTTACTATAATCAAATCAAGTTATGCATATATTTGGTTGGGATTAAAATCAAGNTTACCACACGCTAGAGGAAAGTATCGACGGCACAAAATTGTGACCATTACAAAAATGTTTTGCAATAAATTATTATTTTATTTTCTTGGCTGTCTATTTTTTATTTTTGTCTAGATTAATTTTACTATAATCAAATCAAGTTATGCATACATTTGGTTGGGATTAAAATCAAGCTTTTAGTAAATTTTGATAAAAATTAATAAAGTATATGGTTGAAAAATTATAGTTACAATTAATTGTCGATTTTAACCTGTACTAAAATTTAGAATTGTTGACAAGATATCGAAGGAATCAAATATTAATACGTGCCTCGAATAGTTGACAGGCGAGGTCTCTTGTATCAATACTTGGAACAAATTTTTCCGCCATTGACGATGAACTCTACATATTTTGTCACAAACACATCACAATCGTGCTTGAAAAAGAAAAAAGCGTTACCACACATTAGAATGAGAATGTGAAGGTAAGCTCGTAAAAAATCTTTTTATAGAGATTCTGTCAAAACCTTTTGTGAAAACCAAGAATTTTATGGATATTCTGTCAAATTAATTTGGAACCGTACGATATTTAGGATTTCTAATCTAGGTTGAATATATTCATTTAGCACAATTTGAGAGTTGATTGAACGGATTGAAAGAGAGAACTATTGAGATAGATTAGGGTTTCTATTAAAAACGTTTGAGAAGGTTTTGAAAGGTGGATGAATGAAGCATGATAGAAATTTGGCGTTGATTTGTACAATTAGAACTTTGTGGATGAATTTGGAAAATTGAGATAATTCATTGGGATTTAATTGATGAGAGAGTATTACGCGTTATTTACTTATCTGATTATAAATAAAAAAAAAAGTGATATGTAAATTTTGCATATTTATTTTTAAACATGTGCCGGATGTAATTTGCACTTTTCATTATTCGTAAATTATATTGGAAGATTGAGCCCATCGTGAAAGGTCTTCAATTTTTACTCATTTTTGCAATTATATTTAGGATAATTCTTGTTGTACATCACCTTGTACATCAAAGTGTCCACAATGGACACCCGGCACACTCTCATTGGAGGGAGTGAATTCTTGTTGTACATCACCTTGTACATCAAGGTGTCCATAATGGACACTCAGCACCATCTCATTAGAGGGAGTGCCGACCCCACCAACCCTCCCTCCAATGAAAGAGCATCAGGTGTCCATTATGTAGACCCTTATGTTAGTGGTGATGTACCACTAGCATTACCCTTATATTTACAACATTTTTATCATATTCTTTGTTTCAACTTTCTAGTTATTAGCACATATTGTCCTTGATAACGTTCAAAAATTCATTTGTACAAGTTTAAAAAAAAATTGCCTATTGTATTTTTAAATCAGAAAGATAAACAACAAATACTAAAATTCTACAAAATATTTGAACAGAAATCGTCATTGGAAACAAGATATACTAATTAACAATAAATCGTGAGGAACAAATCTTAGAAGTTAATTTTCTCTATAAAATTTTATATGATAAATACTTATTATTACACAATATTGCTAAAAATGTATTATTGTTGATTTCAAACTCTTGTTACAAAATAAGATGATAATTGATAGCCTCACTATTAGATGTTAAAACGATTTATTTTTCATCATGAGTCGAGCTCACTTCAATTTGTATGAGCCCCATCACCATGCCTAGTCAGAGTCTGATAAACTACGACGACATACATTCTAATTTGTGGCTAGAATTCCATTGGTCAAGGTCCAATGTCCACACATCATCCCTGTTTGGCTCCAATTTTTCATAATTTCATTTATCTCCAAACTCATTTTCAATCATACTTTTTTCCAATAAAATAATTTTGCACATGAACTCGTAACCTTTTATATTTTTTCATCACGTATTCTTTGAAAAAATCACTTTGCACAAAATTTATTATCAAAAGATCTTTATTGAGCCAAGGAATTTGACTTTGGCTAGGAATTGATTAAGGAAAATTACAAAACAATGAAGCCATTAACTACTTTCAACAACACATTAATCATTGCTTTAATACAGTTTCTTTCAACCTTTTCCATTTAAGGAAAAACTGTGATATTTTTAGTCATATAAGTGATTTTGCAGCTGGAACTCAATGACTTAAAAAAAAGTAGTAAAATTATGCTAATTACACTCTTTGTCTTACTAAAAGACATTGCATGTGGCTTAACACAAGATGGTATGTGCATTAATGCATGTCTCTAATCCCTTTATTTCAACCAACATTTATGAAGAAAAACTCCACTTTCCTATCTTCTTGATAAGATTTCTTAAACTTAATTTATCATAAAAATGAAATTGTTAGAAAACAGCTTTAGAGTCATTAATCTTGATTTTTTTCACAAATCTATATAATTTCGACATGGTGACTTTCTGTAGAGGCTCGTACAACGAGTTACTAGTTTAGTGATAGATGCGCCCCAACAAATTTTGTTATTGTGATTGCACTATGAAAGATCGTTCAACCACGCACATAGTTCAAGGTGTTTGTCAAAATTTGACCCTTAAATGTGAATCGTTTAAAGAACCTTAGCACGGCATACTTTTATTCAAAGTTGAGTTTGGAATGGAACCACACCACAAATAGATAGGGATATTCGGATGACGTTCAATATAGATTCAACTTTCAATTGAACACCTTGGATATATATTTGTGTTCTATTCGAACAACCCATTTTCCAATGTAAATACAACTCTCAATTAGTTTTTATTAATTATCTATGCATTACAATCACAAAATTTAAGTTTCCTAAAGTCGAATTGCTTCCTTGGATCTCTCTTGAAATGTCAAACTCTGTAAAGTTGTAAATGAGGACAATTAAGAAGATAATATCAGGGTTGTGAAGAATCGAGCTGCACTGTCTGGCTTGTAAAAGGCTTGGCAGTGCAAATGTGAGATACGGGTGGGTGTTTAATATTTGGGGGGGTTTAATGAGGTGAGTCCTCCTCATGTGAGAGCTTTTGCTCTACCAGACCTGGTAGAGCAGCATTGTTCGATTGTGAATGGTGCATGGATCATTGTAATTAGGAATCAGTGTTTCAACACTAAATACCATTCTAGGCAGTGCTATTTGTACAGGGGTGCCAGGGACACTTTTCCCCCTGCCATAGGAGGGGGGAGTTCATGTGACCCTGTACAAATGACTTTTGCACTATTCTTCCATGAGGTTAGACAACGAGGGTTATTCTGCTTTACCAGCGTAGCATTCCTTGGACAACAATTCATAATCTAGTACAAGGGATTTTGTACCTTCCTGTCTTACCTTAATTTGTGTGGATTACAACTGTTTAAACCTAATTTTTGTAGGATTATTGCGTTGTCAACATGTTCAAATGTATGGTATTAGATATATTATATCGTAACAAATAATATTAACAGGCACCCAACATTTTTTTTCGTGAAGTAATGTAATTAAAGGGATGATTTTCGAAAAAATATATTTTAATGAAACGGTCTAACAAAGCAAGAAGTTGCATCAAAAAAATAAAAATAAATAATAATAATATGATGTAGTGGGAAGTTTCTAGACCCTCGAGAGAACTAGAAATTAACAAATATAAGATACTCTTTTTTCTTCACGAAAAATAATTAATAGTTACAATTTCAATACAAATTATGTAACATATATAGATCCATAACGAACTAATTATATATGTAACAATGTCATTTTGTTCATGTAGCACGTCAACAATGTTATTTGAACAAGCATGGCCACATACTTGGTTATCATGTATGGATGCATATGTTTCAATAATTAATATTATAATTATATATATGACGTCAATTAAGAGCTCATTTACTATAAATTGAGCTCCATCTCTCCATTTTTTTTTCTTCAAAAATATCACATCTCTAACTTGAATTTTCTCTCTTTCTACCAAAATGGACAAGAAACCATGCAATAGTTCTGAAGATGCAGAAGTGAGGAAAGGACCATGGACCATGGAAGAAGATCTGATTCTCATGAATTATATCGCTAATCACGGCGAAGGCGTTTGGAATTCGCTAGCTCGTGCTGCCGGTATTCGTATCACTCCACTGATGACTTTTCATGTTACACTCTAGTACATGTTCGAAGCGTAAAACTTTTGTCTTGGAGAAAACTCTAATGAAAAATGGTTTTGTTCATGACTTGTGTTAGGGCTTAAGCGTACTGGAAAAAGCTGTCGTCTGCGGTGGCTGAATTACCTTCGACCGGACGTTAGAAGGGGGAATATCACGCCGGAGGAACAACTTTTGATTATGGAGCTGCATGCTAAGTGGGGAAACAGGTAAGTTCATAGAAAACTAAAAAAATTATTTATGAAAACGGCAATTTATTCTCCGCCAAGATTTTGATACACGTTTATATGAATATTGTTGATGTTGTGAGAAGAAATAGGAGCCACCAATTCTTTTTAGCCTCGTGCCTTTTGTGTATTGAAGCCCCATACGCTGCCCAATAAATAATTATTGGCAAAGAATCATCATTGAATAAGGTTTTCATGGCCACAAAAATTTCTTGATTCCACCCTTTTTGAAAAAATAATAATATGTTTTGTTATGATTTTCATGTATTCATCTTACTTTATTTGAATATGCCTGCTTTTAAAGTGTTTCTTTACGAAAACCGATTTTTGAAAAAGTCGATAAAAAATGATTTATACATACATGCAAGTGCAAAAGGGGTTTGAGAGGAACGAGTGTCTTAATTAAAAAAAAAAAAGGAAAAAAATGTATACAGATAGTATAAAAACAAGTTGTGAACATTTTTTTTTGCGAAAATAATTCATTTCAGTTTTATGGATCCATCTTTTTTAAATCGAAAATAGTTAAAAGTTTTTCTCTATGAAAAATGAATTTTGAGAAACTTGATCAAAAAATGATTTATCCGTACTATTAAGTGCGAAAGGGTTTGAAAGGGACGATCATTTTAAATTAAAAACGAAAAAAATGGATAGGGATAGTATAAAAACACGTTGTGAACGAGGGGCTAAGGGATTGGGATGAAAGAAAAAAAAAATTCTATTTTGAGTCGAACCCAATGTTCAATTATTCACGTGTTAACCTTTCTTAGCTATCAATTGAAAGAGTAGCTCCCAATTGCTTGTTGAAATCGACAGCTACCATAATGTTTTTGGCTCTTTGGGACAGATGGGCCCTCCACATTAGATTTAGTACCTTCTTGCATTAAAGAAAATGAAATCAAGGTTATTAAGAATAACAATTAAATAAAAATAAAAATAATAAATAATATATATTTTTTATCTTCTTACTTTTGAACCATGTCCAATACTATGAGTCGACGTTGAGTTTTGGTCATGAGTCTAAATAAGGAAGAGAGAGAAAAGGAAGTATAGGCCGTGGAGCGCATGTACCCTTAATTAACATACTTGTACAACTGTTGTTGACAACATTGATATTGTCAAAACTTGGACAATAGATTTAAAAAACAGTTTTTCAAATGAACGAATATGATGTTGTCAACCAAGATTATAAAAAAAGATTGTACAA
>CAIGRM010229780.1:0-25099 GCA_903798335.1 Fraxinus albicans
GATGTCCACTCAGAGGAACACTTTAAACAACTATGGATAGATCCTATTTGTTTGTTTCCAAGTTATATTTTCTGAATCTTGTTTGAGTCCCAGCCTTGTCAAATGGAGTGCTAAGCATTGTTCAATTGAAATTACTGTCTGTAATTTGGAGTCATACTATTACAAACAGAGTTCTTTGTATCCTGAGAGTTACTTGACATTTATGAACACCAATGCTGTGCAAATTTGTCTCAAGGAGACAGAGGCAAACTCTTGTGTCAATCAAACAGTTTCTGAACTTATTTTGTCGTTAATGTGTAAAAAGCTCATGTAATGGGGACCACGAGCCGACTTTTTTAATACACGTGGGGGCCACGTTTTTTGGGAGGGGGGGACAAAATTCGGTTCCCCCCTTTTCGGTACAAGGGGATAAACCCTTTTTTTTTTTAGTAAATAAAATATTTTCGTAATATTTTTTCCAGCATAAAGATAAGTTAGATTTTTATGAAGACAGAAGAATTATGCCCTGCTAGATGCTAGATAAAAGAATATTGAGAGGTTTAAAGGATTTCACTCCAAAACTTGGAAATGTCAGAGTTTTGCAGACTTGATCATATTATGCATGTTATATGGAAGGGGCACTTTGGAACCAGGGTTCGACATAGGTGTTGTTCCCAAACTTGTGGTCTCGGTCGTCCAGTCACTCCACGGGTATCAGAGAATGCCTTGCCCATCCAAAAGAAGTGGAAGAAAAGAAAGGCACCTTAAACCTTTTAATCTGAGTAATTTCATTTAATGATTTGATGCTAAAACCTACCTGTTTTCTAAAGACTATTTAGGTAGATAGATCAGTAGATGCATCCAAGTGATTTTGTTTAAGAAACAATAAAGCTATTTATTTTAGACTTCTAGCTTTATAGATGCATAACTTTAGTTATGTCCAAGGAACCACAAAAAGGGCTGCCGTCCAATGGGTACATGACAGTGGCGCTTTGACTGCAGAGAACATGAAAGTTCCAAAATTATTATCTACTGCTTGTAATTATTTCCGAGGTTTCCTCATTTTCATTTCAGGATCCAGCAGTGGTGGTGAACTGAGCCCCGGCAGGATCCAGTCTTTGCAAGAGGGAATCAATCAGGATGTTGGCTTGTCTGGTACGAAAGCTAGAGAAAATATGAGCAGAATGACTCGACCTGACACAGAGAGTCTTTCTACGAGATCTGACGTTGTAAGAAATCGAGGAAGGGAAATTGGGACGAATGCAGTGGAGGATATGCCTTGTGTTTTCACAAAGGGAGATGGTCCTAATGGTAGGAGAGTGGACGGGATACTATACAGATACGGAAAGGGAGAAGAAGTGAGAATAATGTGCGTATGCCACGGCACCTTCCTCTCACCAGCCGAGTTTGTTGAGCATGCTGGAGGCAGCGATGTAGATAATCCGCTCAAGCACATAGTTGTGAACCCGAACGCTTCTTCCCTGATATAATGATAGCGTGCAAGTTACCCTTACACGAGGGGTAAAATGTTTTCAACTTTGTTTCAGCTTTTTTTTTTCTTTTTTTCTTCTTCTTGAAATGACCATGTAATACTTAACTGATGCTTATATCTGAAAGGAAAAGGAAAAAATTGGTTGTTCCTAACTGCCTATGTGGATTGCATTCTGGAAATACAGGGCCAGCAATATTAATTCTTACTGATCATTGCTTAGATTGACAGAAACACTGAAATAGTGCTATATATTCATTTATGAAATGATGAGAAAAAGAATTTGGTTTTGACGTGAGCGATTGTAGAGAATATAACCAAGAAATTTCTCTCTTTGTAACCGCTTGAGCTTTTAGAAGATGAGGTTTAACAGTTCTTGGCCAAGTTTCTTTTTCGACTTTTGTGGTTCCGCAGCAAAGAACTGGTACTTGGATACATTTTTGTAGCACTCGAGTATCTACCAATGGGTGTACATTTTATTGTTTGATTATATAAAAGATGAGAATTAGGTAGCATTGTATAAAATTAAATATCATTTAATATTTTATCTAACCGTACCTGCTATTGTGTATCAAACCTGAACTTAAAATATTGTTGGCTATTATTCTTCAGGTATAGATAATGTACAAATAGTCATTGCTTAAACAATAATGTTACCTAGTATCAATATATGATCAATTAAATGAATTATATATCTTTTTATAATGTCATGTAGCACAATTGATATAACACTAGTTTACGTGGCAATACAGGACATTAAAATCGGTTCAATTAAATTTGAGATTTTGAGCCACATTTAATTGGATCTATGGATGAGAGAAGTTTCTTTCTCGTTTATGATAGATATACTGCTACAATTTATGATATATCGTCCTAGGAATTGGATGTTAGACTGAACAAAATTGAACAAGCTGACAACGAATTATGTATGCCGTAATTCCTAAATTCTTTAGATTTATTAATTTTTGTGGGTACTGGACCAAGGCCTAAGAGCATAGCATTGCAAGAACTATAGTTTCTGTAAACTTATGCTCAAACTAAATTCGATTGGTGTCAAAACGTGCACTCCAAGCCATGCGTGCCCATGTAAAGCTTACACCGCAGGTCGGCTCGGTCTGGACCTGGCCCACCTGGTGAGGTCCAACCCTCACCAGGCTCGCTCATTTTAGACACCTCAAAATATAATGCAGCTGGATCTTAATTAAAATACTTGATCCAGTCCCAATTTCTGAACTTTCATCCTCAGAATTCCATATGATGCCAATTAGCTCTGGGATTACTTTGAGGCTACGTTGAAATGATGAAACAAGGACAGAGAATTTCAACGAGGACGAGTATGCACTAGGTGTGAAATCGAGCAGTTATACTGAATCTCTCTATGAAACATCTGTATTTGCATAAAGAGTATGCGCCTTACACAGTACTATTCAATGCTACTGAATCTCTCTATGAAACATGCACTTCTGTTTTAGAAGATAAATGACCAAAATAATACCAACCTTATTACATGAGACTTGTCCCTCCACCACTGGTAGTGCAAACTTTCTCCTTAAATCAACTGATTATCACAACATGAGACCAGAGACGTCAAAGTAAATTTCTTACTATGCCATACACAGAAATTATATAATTGAAATTCAGATTATACAAGTTCATGACAGAACTGCAAACAGGATTTTGACTTGAAGCTATGAAGGTAAATCGAAGCTCATCATCCCTAATAATTTGAATGAAGGAAAAATCAGAATCTTCTATATATTCTAATACTAGAATGAATAAATTCAGAAGAAGCACCGTTGTTTGGTTAGTCACTAGGCGGTTGAAAGCGTTTGAGTCGCTGCACAACTTGCTTCATTGTAGGCCGAGCTGAATATGATTCAAGAGTACAAAGAATAGCCACATGCAGCATTTTCGCAAGGTCATCCTGTGGGCCCGAATCCCATAGAGATGAGAAGAAAAAATCCTTGGCCTGACCTTGTTTGAGTAACAAGCACGCCCATGAAACAATGTTGAATCCATCTTCATATGAATAAAATGAGGGATCGAGAGCTTTCTTGTCAGACAATAACTCAAGCAGCACCACACCGTAGCTGTAAACATCGGCCTTATTGGATACACGGCCTGTCATTGCGTATTCTGGAGCTATGTATCCATAAGTTCCGGCTACACGAGTGGTAGCATGAGTTTGTGTAGCAGACAGAGATTTTGACAATCCAAAGTCAGACAAATAGGCATTGCAGTTGTCGTCCAACAAAATATTACTAGGTTTAATGTCTCGATGTAGAATACATGGATTACACTGGTCGTGCAGATAAGTTAGTGCAGAGGCAATATCGAGAGCAATCTTGTGAACTATTCTCCAATCAAAAGCTCTTCTGGCTCTTTCCCGAATGAATTCTTCTAGATTTCCTCCAGGAAGGTAGTTATATATCAGAAACATTTCCGCTTGACTGGCACAATACCCTATCAAAGTTATGAGGTTTGGGTGTTTGATTCTTCCAAGGGTCCTGACCTCAGCACAGAACTGTGGGATGCCTTGGCACCTTTCAGCAGTGAGCCTTTTTACTGCTACTGTCAATCCTGGAGAAACTTCAGCCCGGTAGGTGGCACCAAATCCACCATTTCCTATGCAATTGCTACTGTTAAAATTTCCCGTCGCCTGGACCACACCATCATAAGTTAAGGGTACCCCGATGTCCTTGAAAAAGTTAGTTTCCCTTCTCTGTGGTGACAAAGTGTTCTGACCCTTTGAATCTGATATTTTCCTTTTTGCATAACATAATACAAAAGCCAAAACAACTGCAATAACGACTGCTGCAGATATTATGCATACTTTAGCTATAAGATTAACTCCGTTTTTACCACTTTTAGGATGGCTTCTTGATGCAGAAGGTGCATGCTTCGGCGACTTTTTAACATGCTTCAGGCTAGCACAATGGCTCCAATTGGTCAGTCCTTCATAGTTGGCTCTGGGAGCCCAAACTATCTGCAGCTTTGGAAGTGGGGTAATCTCAATGGGAATGGAACCATTAAAACAGTTATAATCTTCTAATGCCGCATCAGCTATTCTGGGAGACACTGCTCCACGTGGATTCGTCTTGCTCGGGAGAGCATTAATTTGGCTTGAAAGAATGAGAACCAACAAATTAATACAATTTCCGAGCTTTTCAGGGAGGGGACCACTTAATCTGTTTCTCGAAACATTCAGAACTTCAAGGTTTTGAAGTTCACCTAGCTCCATAGGGATAAAGCCATATAACGCATTTGAAGACAACAAAAGTGTCCGTAAATGGCTACAATTTCCCACAGCAAGCGGAATTTCCCCCTTTAGGAAATAAGCCGACAAATCTAAATGCTCAAGATTCCCACAATCATACCCCAAATTATCTGGGACATGGCCCACTAACTGATTAAACGACAAACTCAGCACTCGTAACTTCCTAAAACCACCAATGAATCCGGGAATCACACCATTAATTTCATTTCCAGCTAAATTCAAAATCCTTAAAACCCTACATATCGCGAGGGAAGGTGGAAATTTCCCAGCAATCATGTTATATGCAAGGTTAAGAACCCTTAATTTTCTTAAACCAGTGAATTCATAATCCGAAAAGTTCCCCACAATAACATTCCCTTCAAGATCAAGTACTTTAAGATTTTTCAGGCCCCATATTTGGACAGGAATCTCACCACCGAGTTCATTGAATGGAAGTGACAGAACCTTAAGTTCTTTGAGTTTTCCGATAACAGGCGGCAGTTTTCCCACTATTTTTCCATTCATTTCGGAGCAGTTTCTTCGTATTCCAATGCCATGCATAGCTAACATGGAATTAGAACACTGATGAGAAACCGAAAAGTTACCTCCAATTTTCAGCCCGGAAACTCTGAAATTGGAATTGCAGGACACTCCAAACCAAGAGCAATAGTTGGAACTGTCTGCATTCCAACTGGAAAGAATTCCACGAGGGTCTGAAACAGATTTCTTGAATTCCAGCAGAATCTTTTTCTCATCTGAAGATTGGCCAGAGACCAATAGAATGTACAGAAAAATGCAAACCAAATTCATGGCCACAGAAAAAGCAGAATCCCCCCTTCGCATAGCAGCAAAACACACCATTCTCTTATTCTTCAGAAACCCTGTATGAATAACAGAAAAAATTATCAACTGCTGTTGCAGAATTTAGGATAGAACAAATTTATTTCTCACTCTTTTCCAAACAACATCCAATATTTGAAACCAAAAAGAACAGAACAAAAAAGGAGAATGCAGAGAACAACAACAACAACAAGAATCGAGAATCTTAAAAAACAGAAGTTCTTGTGTTGTGTGAAAATCAAACCTGAAAGTCTTCTTCTTCTTCTTCTTCTTCTTCTTCTTACTGCAACATTTTCTCAGACAATTTATTTCATGCTTTAAGGAGGAGAAGGTGGGCCCCATATGGGGAATTTGGCTGCTGCCATGGGCCCCATATCAAACCTGTACACATTTTCAGTCATTTATCAGAAACAAAGAAAGTTGAAAGTCATCTAGGCACTTGTGCCACATGGCCTGACCAAAGGATCTGCCACGTGGCATAACTGTCTTTATCTAACGTTTAGTTACCATTAAAATGATGATACCTCCTAAAACGGCATCAGATCAAGGAGCTCCTTCTTCATATTGCACAAGTTTTCTTAATTTATCAGAACAAGTAATCTCATTTTAACAATCTATCAAGTGGGTATCTCTTAAAAGTTAAAATCACTTAAAATATTAACAAGATTTTCACATCAATAGACGATGAAATATAATCAAAGCAAAAAAGTAATTGAGCTGCCTTTAAAAGAATTACTTAAATCTGGTTTAAGGTTTTGATATTTAAGGAAAACAGATAATTACATTTTGTTTTCAAATGTTAAGTTGTAATTGAAAATTCTCAAATCTTGAACATTTCTTCAAAATAATCTAAGTAACTTATTTTTGTAACCTCTGCCAAGAAACGCTTATTTTAAAAAGTTTTTCCTTTTCTGATCTTTAATCTTGAAGAGATAACAACAATTAATTAAAGGACATATCATTAATATTTCACTCAACTGCATGCATCTTCTTCTTATTATCGAAATCTGATTGAGATTAGGCTGTCATTAATTGCTTATTGTTAGCAAGAGTCAAAAAAATGTTGTTACTGTCAGACAGGGTAACAAATCAGGATGAAGCAGTAAATGAAAAATGAGTAAAAATAATGCATGCTGACTTATTACGACATGGTGATGTGAGCATGACATCGAATTCAAGCAATTGAGTTTACATATATAAAAAAATATTGCAAAATCATGGACTAGGTTAATCTAGCATGATTAATTATCAATGTATTGCATACAGATCAAAGCCTAATAGAACAAGGACGAAATAGTCAATAAGAACAAGTTCTTCCGGGGAAAAAGAATATAATGTCCAAATCCGATTCCTGACTTTGTCCAGAACCACATTACAAGTTGAGGATTCCACAATGGACAGCCTTTGTTTAACTCTCTTTCTTCTCTAAGCTCAGAAGCAGCAGTGACTGCAGAAGGACCAAGCAGCTAAGGGAAAATACAATACCTACTTCTGACTATCTTTACATAAAGTGGGATAATTAGTTGTTCTATTGGAGGAGACCTACACATTTAGACCAGGAACTACTTCATCTTTACTTAGTCTCTAAACCTTATCTTTACCATATCTTTTTGTTGGTTCTAGGTATCCAACAGAGATTAGTTAGCATATTCAGTAAGATGTGACAGGAGAAAAGGGTAAAGCTCTCTTTTTCTCATGAACAGGAAGAAGAGCAAGAAAAGCAAGAGCACCACTTTCTTAATGCTGCCTTCAATGCCTTCATGGAGCATGGCGATATCATGCACTGCTTAGGATATCATCTCTTAGTAAAGTTTATTTTCCCATCAGGCAAACTGCATTGCATCAACATAAATTACTTCACTATGCTCATAGATTAACAATACTATTAAGTATGCTATTATTATCCGTCAAGAATCCATACGATAAATACACCATAAATTAGACGAGAAGACAAGAAAACATCGAATAGGTAATAATTATTATTCAACAAGCAACACTATTTGTGGCAAAGGATAGAAAGAAGCATACTTGAAAGAAGGATCATCAGAGATTCTTTTTGGTTTACCATTCCATCGATAGCAGAACATCAAGCTGCAATGGAATGGTGGAACTTACAGCTCGACAAAGATGGGCACTTGCAGCAGCAGCTCGACCAGGTTGGGAACTTACAGTGGCAGCTCGGCCAGGTTGGACACTTGCAATGGCACCTTGGGCCGGCTACCTTGCAGTTGCAGCACTTCCATTTACAACAGCACCTCAGCCACTTACAACCACAGCTTGGAAATGTTAAGCAACATCTCAAGCAGCCCGGAAAGCTAAACCACTTGCAAGAGCAGCCAGAGCATTTCTGGCAGCACTTGGGCCACTTAAAGCTGCAGCATGGCCATTTACAACAGCAGAACGTTGAGTTGCAATTAGAACAATGGCATAACGGACATGCAGGCTTCTTTCTGCAGCACACAAATGGTTTGTTTGGTAAGGTGGATTGTGCAATACTTACAAATCAAGAAAGAAAGCTAATATCTCTTTACCGTACAGTCCAATCCTCTCAAGTGCTGTGTAATAAACTTGTCTAAAGGGTAGATTCTCATTCACAAAGAACAACATATGGGAAATCCAGATTTTTGTGGGAAAAAAAAAACGTTGTCTCCGATAAAAAAACATATACTGATACACATTGAGTAAAGAAATTTTTTATTTAACAAGTAGAATTATAAAGAGTGGGTCAATAAACTCACACAAGAACCCAATACAAGTATAAAATAACATTAATAATATGTGAAGAAGTTGTAAGCACATTTTTTGCTCTGGTGGGAACTTGTAGATGTAGCTAAAGACATGCAAGTTAAGTTATAAGTAAAGCAATAAAAGAAGAGAACATTGGCTAATTCAGGTTATTATAACAAAGAATGAAACTGACGTTGGAAAAGCTAATGTTAAGTTGCTAACTGTGTTTCCATCAGTTTGACAGTCGGCACTATAAGAATCCACGGGATCTTCTAAACTTTCTTTGTCTAGATTATTGATACCAGCCTCGTGAAATTTGTGAGTCGATTCATATACAAACTCTGTTGCTCCAAAGTTCTTCTCTGCACCGATAGTCTTCACTACACCAGAATTATTTTCTGGTTCTACTCCTTTAGCTGCTGCAGAGGCATGGTCAAACCTTGTAATTGACTCATTGGATGTTATCAGTCCTTGAGAATTATAAAATTCCCCAGGCTGGTATGATTCCCCATATTCAAGAATATCTCCAGATTTGGATATTTCCCCTGATCTGTACGAGTCCCCACTAATCCTGGAAACCTGGTTCCCAATATGAATACTGAACAATGAATCATTGGAAACCTCACTCCACTCCATTGGTGTCGAGGGTATACCAAAAACAGAAGGTGGGATCCTATGAGGATTAAAATCTCCTGGCCTTTCCATCACTTGGATGGGAGGCGATTGCGTTGGTGATGTGTTCGGCAGAAAAGATTCATGACTGACATCAGATACCAGCGAGGTGGATCCTGGAGACTTGCTAGAAGATTCTTCCAAGATGAACAATACCTCATTTGAAACATTGACTTTGTCACTTTCACACAATGATTTGACTTCCCCTTTGAGCTTGGGTGATGCACTAGACATGCTATGGTTGGTCAATATTTGAGGGTTGAGTTGGAAGAAACCGCCAGAGGAAGAGACTGATGAAGATGAAGATACAGAATCCAAAGAATCTAAATTTTCAGCCAAGCCACATCGAGTTTCTTTTAGATTGGTCTCCGAATCTGTTCTGCACCCACTATCATGGTCTGAATTGGTAAATGAAATCAGTGGTGCAAATGTATCAAGGTGAATATTGGGAGCATCAGCATCTCTCTTTATAAATTTTCTGCTTTTACCTGTATAATCCATAACTGCAATCAAGATGTAAGCATCAATTGAAGCACATAAGATAAATAGTAATACAGTTATCCAGACTAGTTTTCTAGATAAAATTAATGCATGGGTTGATTTACGAAAATTGGACAGAAGACGTCAACCTATGGAGTGGAACAAAGATCAACTTAAGAGTCTTAATATACATGATCTGGTTGATGGTTAACACGTGATCAATGATGGTTTAACTTTTGAATAAGCTAATGATAATTCATATAAAAAAGACACATGTTTTCTAACTTCTAATTATATAAAATGACTCCCTTTCAAATAAAACGAAGATATCAATGCAATTTAAGTTTCACCTACGGAAATGATATGCATCAGGAACATGATTTTATATGGTTATTATTAGAATCCCACATTGTTTGGGAAAATATAAATGATCCACTTAATAAGGTGAGGGCAATCCTTCCCTAATAAGCCGGTTTTATTAAGTGGAGTTAGGCTCAATATTCCTAACATTCAATATTCCTAACAGTTATGTAATTATCCACGAACACAAAATGAATTTGAGGCATGTTTGTATAAAGTGGAAAAAAGCCAAAGTTCAGAATGCAATTCTTCAATATATATTTCGCATCACTAAAAGGATCATCTTCTACAGACTGCTTGACATGTTATATCAATATTGTTCTTCATGGTATGGTTCTTCAACAAAACTAATGAGTTTTCAGTTTATTAAGAAGCAAAAGCCAATTTACTTTTCATTTTCTATAAAAAAAAAATGAAATTTATATTACAATTCTCCTTTCTATAAGCACTCCCTTCTGCACTTATTTCTTACCAACACGATACCATATCAATGAGAATGAACAGCTAAAAATGAAGAGAAAATAATCACATTTTACCCAAACATTTCCTTATTTAATGTAGCCAACTGACCTCTAAATCAAGGAGCCTGATATCAATCTGCGCCGGAAATCCTATGTCCTTTTTTGCCAATCCAAAATATAGAAGTTTTCACCCAAAAATTATCTTAAGAAAAAACCCACAAAATGTAGAAAAAGCCAACAGATTAAATTTTAACAAAATGAAGCAAAATATGAAAGAAAACCCAGATTGGGTAACTGATAAATAACGATTTACAAATGGGTGTTACCTTGATTTAATTATAGGCAGGCTCTTAAATGGTAAAACTCAATTTTCTTGTTTCTTGTCATTATTTTACCTTCACATTCTAAGAATTTTTCCCACCTTTGTTTTTTGATAAGAACAATCAGATGTCAATGAACTGTAAAACAATTGAGAAAATAAAGAAGCTGATTAGGGTTTTTTAGGAAAAAAAAAAATTTGAATAAAAATGGAAGGCAGCTCGAATCATTCGGGCTATTATTATCAAGAATCCAAATATAACGAACTTTAGCTCCCTTTGGCGCCAGTCTTCGGCTAACTTGTTGCCTCACGTGCAGAGGACTCGTTAGACTTCTTTTGCCTAATATAATAATTTTAAGGGATTATAAATTTATAAGTTAATCGAAAATAGTGGGATCCATTATGACTTGAACTAATCATTTAGAACAAATATTATGAAAAAGAGAAGAAAAAGCATGGTTTGAATGCTTGGACACGAAAGCTAAATCCAAGAAACGATCCCAAAAGGAAATAAAGAGGAAACACAACAAAGAATTTGGTCAATTCCGGCTCACTCAAAGGTTTTAAAACCCTCATTTATATTGACTACTGACTTCGAACCCAAAAGGACACGTTTCAATCACGAGAAAACTAGCTATAATATTGGAGTTTTGCTCCTAGTCCCTCGTTCTCTTAAAAGAGTGAATGTGAAATTCACTATTCATTTTTGTCACATTGATTTTCATATTGATCAGGTTTGAAACCTATTTTATCCTTTGTATTACTGTTCCATATGTGGACAAAAAAATTTGCCGACTTAATTATATATATATATATCTGCAAACCGACTCAGTTACACTGTATTTTGCCACTTTTCACACTATACATGCAAATGCACTAAATGCAATTGCAATGACACAATTTCTTCTCTTATTATATTTTGAGATTCAAACAACAAATAAATTAGTCGGCTTTCAAGCTTCCAAATTGCCTGTAATATTGGTGCCAAATCAAAAAAAAAAAAATAGGCCAACTTCTGCTAATAATGGTAGCGAGTGACTATCTGATATGATCAGCCTCATCAACTCACAAATCAAAGAGAAGAAGTTGGACGGAATCACATATTTTGAGACTCAAGGAAATTTTTGATTCTTCAGTTCGCAAGTTCAGACCAACAGCCCGTAGTGAGTTTTTGCTTCTTCTTTATTTATATATTTTTCTGGAGTCGGATTAGAAATTTGCAAAGGGCTAAATGGTGTTTGATATTTGGTAAATTAGCAAATTCAATGATTGTGTGATAAGAAGAGTATTAACCATTCATGGTGGCTCTAGAAGGACGAAGGAAAAAAAAAATTTATAGACATCGTGCGCACGGAGACAGCCGTGCTATCTTCGTGCTGCACGGGACGGAACAACTGCTCCGTGCCTCCGTAATGTGCGGAGTAGTTTTTTTTTTTTTTTTTAAACACGGCCATTAAAAATATTATTTTTTCCTACTTTCATTATCTTTGGTATTTGCTAAAAAAAAAAGTTATTTCCAACAGATAAACTCTTCAACACATACACGAAAATTAGAATTCCTTTTGGAGACGTTGCCCCCCGAGCCCCCAGAGGGGCGCTGCCCCCTCGACCCCGGCGACCTGATCTGGCAGGTCGATCCCCGTTGAGGGCGTTGCCCCCGAACCCCCACGAGATTACGGATTCTTGATTATTCGTGATCATCGCACGCTAAATTTATGGATTCTGTAATCATTCACATGTAGAACTTTTTGTTCCTTGAAGTTATATTTCAGTTATAAAATCAATAATGCCTTAGTCGTTGCAAGTATATAGGAAAAAGTAAAAGAGGTTAAAAACACAATTATACTTCCAACTTACTGCGTTAATTATTTGGTGTCACCAAAAGTAATCGACTATAAAGGTGACAAGATTAAATAAAAACATAATCAGGCGTTGGTGAATATATGAATAACACGAATCATTCATTCTTCTTATTCTTTGGTATCTATTTATATACAAAATATCTTTTTGTTCTGGTCAACTTATAATGTCATGCAAAAAAGATAATAATAATTACAATTAATTAAATTAAAGGGGATAAGATTAAATGGAAACAAAGTGAGGCGGTGGTGGTGGTAGGAATAAAACAAATCCTTCATTTCTCTTCTTCATTCAATCCACTTCAAACCTCACAGCTCCACCGTGACGTATGAGGGATTTTGGACTTTGAATTCGTTTGCTAAGTCAAAACGACACTTAATATTTTTTACTTCATTATTTTCAGTATTTATTTATTATTTATTTATTTTGCTTTGTAACCCATTCCATGAAGGGATCGCTGGCCAGTAGGTTATCTATTGTTTTAGTATTTAAGCTGGTTTTGTAGGTACTTGATCTCTGTGATCCTCCATGCAAATTAATGAAACAAGTTAATATATTACCTCAAAGCCTTTAGGATTTGTAGTTCAATAGATTCCTCAAGTATGGTTAGTTTGTTAATAATGTTTTTCATCACTTTAGTTGAATATATGCATTGGCATTTTGTTATGTAATTGGACACAAGTTTTCTGTTACTAGCAATAGTCCCATCTTCTTGAAGGCATCCACGGTTAGTGTATTCAAACAATTTGTAGTCTATCAAGATCTTTTAATGTTGTCATGTGGCATGCTATTCCTTGCTATCATTATCTCTAAAAGCAATCTCTTAATCTTGGGGCACTGTATTATCATGGATTACCAATTGTGACATTGATTAACTAGGAAAATAATATGTTGCTTTGAAATCTATTTTGGTAGTATTTTTTGAGGTCAGTATGTCTTGCACCTGAATGCATGCTCTTAGGTATGTTATTTTATCAATCCATCATGTTCTTTTATTTTTGTTAGACTCTAATTCAAAGTTTACTGTTTAATTTCTTCCTTCAGAATTTGTGTGCGAACATTATGAAGAATATTGTATCTCATGGATATACCATTTCTACTTCCATTGAGCCCAAACCATGCTAGTTTCTCTAAGTGAACAAGATCTGTTAGGTTGTGGTGGTGACAAAACTCTTCCATTCATACATATCATACAGGTTTTGGTTTTTATTACCTATCATGGATATTCACTATATTTTCTTGTTCTATTATAACTTATTTATGTTTTTTCATCATTGTACCATTACTTGGCTTAGCCTCCTATTCAGATTGGAGATGGATTGATTTTGTTTTTTCTGACTACTAATTGCTCCCTGCTTCTGTATTTTTATTTCAATTGCATGGGGCTTTTTCTTCATTTCTATGTTAGTATAGGATAAAAGAAACTTGATGAAATTATCATTTTCAAGTAAATTATTGTATTCCATCTTGTAAATTACTGCTTCCTCTTTGTTCAAGTTTTGGATTGTCCCTTACATCTTCATCAAACATTATTTCTTTTATATAAATGTGTTTATTAAAATTTTGTAATACAAGCTCTCATCAATTCTTAGCATTTAAGAATCAAGACGCTAACATAACCTTCAAAATAACACGATCCGTGCATTGAGTTTCGACAAAAGGGAACCCTTTGAGCTTCCAATTGTGAGTACATGGATTCGTCTTCTCATCCTCTTTTCTTTCTCTTAAGAACGATTATTCAATCTTTAGTAGGTATTTTGTAATTCAAACAAGAGTAGCTAAAATTTAAATTAGGACAACAATGAAGCATTTTTTTTTTATGCTTTAATCCAATTTTCACGTTTTTTAATCCAAGTACGAATTAATGTTTGAGGTTCACTGTCGTGCTTAATGTTTCCATTTATATATCCAATGAACTGAATATATCAGTAGGTGATATATGTATTTTCGATCATAATAACAAATATCATAAACTTCAGTAAACGATAGAAATGAACTTATAGAATTTGTGCGATCGCATGAATGTTCATTGATTTTACTGTGTTTTTGTATATTTGTAATTCTAATAGAGATGTGGAGAAATTTTACAACTCGAGATAGATTATAAAATAAAGGGATAATTGCAGCAAAAGCTCCAAACCTCTAATTTGTTACAATCGTCATCCCTAACATTTCCAAATATTACAGGTGGAGCCCTTTTGGACGGTTTCCATCCATAATTTCGTCAGTTGACCAAAAATTTAACTTTGACCACATTTTTAATATTTAAAAAAGGGCAAAAGAGTAATTTTATATTTATCACATTAAATAATTAAATTAAAATAAGAAATTAAAAACACACACACACACTCTTCTTCCTCCCACCCCCACCTCAAACCCAAAATCCACACCACCGCCGCCGCCTCCACCACCACACCGGCTAATTTGGAAGAGACTTGTGATCGTAGATGTTGTAATGAGCGTTACTATAGTCGGAGAGGAAGGTACGGAGATTGGATTGGTGAGCCAGTTCCCAGGCGGGATTTGACTGTTTGTCGCCAACTCCGGCTATCCAACCAGCACCAAGCTCCACCTTTACCCCCACCGAACTCCTCCTTCCTTATTCTCCCTCTAATTTTGTCCGTCGCCTCTAGTATGACCACGTCATCCACTCCGTTCTTCATATTCTCTCCATCTTCCTCCCAATTTCTACACTTGATCTTCTCTATTTCGTAGCGTCCGTTTTCTTCAGAATAAGATGCAGAGAGAAAGGTGATGACCAGTGCCAGTGAGTCATGTGGGAGAAAACCGGTTGGGAGAAGTATGAGACAGTGACGCTCGGTTATTCATCCAGCCCAAACCCAAACTGAACCTATTCAGTTAGACTTTTATGTAGAAGGAGGAAGGGGAAATGAGCCTATCAATGCAATATGAGGATGGTAGCTTTTACTAAATGAAACATTTAGGCTTCTCTACAGAATGTACGTTCTTTCACAGTGTGATTTGGTGTTGCAACCCTTTTGCCGTTGGAAAAAAAAAAACAAAAAAACTCTTCTTTCCCAGAAAATCAGCTCCAAGAATGTGTTTTGTTTCAATGCCCTTTTGACTTCCTAGTTCTTTCGTGGGCTTAAACAGGAATGGAACTATTTCTGGTGAATGGCTATGGAAGTTTGAATTGTCATTTTCGACACTTTTAACATCTTTATATGTAGAATTTGTGTTCTGATGCATATAGAGAACAACACTATTTTGCTTTGATGCAGATGTTGGATCTCAAGAAGCAGGTGGACTTCTATCATAATTCATCTCTATATGATGAATGCTAATTTTTCTGCCGAACATGTAAATCTGTTGCACCAAGCTTCTGGATTGAATGAAGATAATCCTGTTGTTTTCCTTTTTGATCTGTAGATAATCCTCAACAAGGTGGTCTGTATTGAAACTACTCACACTCCCTTGGATTAGTCTTGCAATTGGTCTTATGCAGCTTTTCCAGCCAATATCCCCTTAACCTCTTTATCGCTCTGACAACCTCCATCCTCTAGTCTACCTCAGTCTAAATTAGGATTTTAAATTTATTCCCAAATTGCAAGCCCTAAAATACAAAATTGCAAACCTAGGATCTCTATTGCTACCATGATTTTGTTCTTCCTGCTGTAATTTTCGTATCAGGGTGCAGAAGACTTTGTCTTCGACTACAGCAACGCTCATTACAACATCTACGATCACATGTCTCTTCCAAATTAGCCGATGTGGTGGTGGAGGTGGAGGTGGATGCGGCGATGGTATGGATTTTGGGTTTGAGGTGCGGGGTGGGTGAGGGTAAGGGTAAGGGTGAGGGTTGAGAGGAGGAAGAGTGTTTTTTTTTTTTGAATTTCTAATTTTTATTTAATTATTTAATGGGATAAATATAAAATTACTCTTTTGCCCCTTTTTAAAATATTAAAAATGTGGTCAAAGTTAAAATTTTTATCAACTGACAGAATTGTGGATGGAAACCGTCCAAAGGGGCTTCACCTGCAACATTTGGAAATGTTAGGGGTGACGGTTGCAACAAATCAAATGTTTGGGGAAAGTTTGCTAATGTTTTTAAGGCTTGAGACTTTTGCTGCAATTATTCCTAAAATAAATTGGGGGCATTCGATTAGCAACACAAAAAATACATTCAAACCCTGTTTGAGCCACATTAAAATATACTCATTTTCAACCACACATTCTTCAATAAAATAATATTTTTCATCACATCAATTAACTTTTCCTTTTTTTTCAACCACACATTCTCCATCAATCTACTATTTCAAAATACATTCTTCCAAAATAATGTGGGTCAAACACACCATCAATTGCGTAATAGGTTGTATTAAAGTGGATGAGCATATGTCAAATCGGAAACATAGTAACTCAATCATTCAATTTCCCTAAACTGTCTTGTAATTACTTTGCACTTTTGTTTACAATTTCACAAATCACTTGATCAAAGAAAGCTAGGGTTAAAACAATTTCGATGCTCGATAACTAAACAATACTTGTGGGACAATTATTTTGTTACTTGTCGCAATATTATGTACTTATGATTTATCACGAACGCCATAAATGGAATTTGAAAGGCAAAATAGCAAATACGTGCTAAGTGTAGAGTGAAATGATGAATTATGGCTCATTACCATGCAAGCATATCCCACCTCAACTTTTTCGATGTCAACTCAAGCCGCTGTTTGGCGGGGATTAAAATCAAAATTTAAGTAAATTTCAATAGAAATTGATGAAATATGTGGTTGAAAAGTTGTAGAATCCATAAATATGTGGTTGAAATAAATTGTTGATTTTGACTTAAATTAAAATATATATTTTAATGAATACCAAACGAGGGTCAAATCAATAGAAAAAACCTAGTTTTATGAAGTTTGATGATATGACCGTGACAATTTGACAACTAGTGACGCTATCCTTAACGCTAGGAATGATTGAGCAATTATATATATATATAAGGTTAAGGACCAAGGATGCAAAATTCTCAAGCAAAAAAGTTAGGTTGTGAATGTCTGATATTTGATATTCAACGATTCCTTTATTACAATATAATATTTAACGAAACGTATGCCTTTGAGTTTCATCATTTGAACAAAAATTGATTTTTGAATAATATTTTTTCAAAAATATATGATTAAAAAATAATGATTTTTTTTGAATTTATGTGTAATATTATTTTATTAAAAAAATAAGTAATTGATAAAAAAAAAAGAGAAAAATAAATTATAATTTAAAAGGGTCACATGTAAAATAATACAGTAATTTAAACAAAAAATATTACCTATAAATAAATGAACTTTATTCTTTTATTAAAAATAAAAACCTTAAAAAACCTGTAAATTTTTCTGGTACTAAAATCTCTCTCTCTCTCTCTCACACACACACACACAAAAGAAATCTCTCGTAAGTCGTAAACGAAAACTCATCTTAATCTCTCTGTTACAGTGAAGGTATGGAAAGAACCCCCTAAGAAGATTCAGAATTTCGTCAAGAAAGGTACAATCTTTATAACAATTATGCGGTTCTATGCGCATATAATGTGTTTTTAATTCTTGTGAGCGTGTAAAGACGAAAATGTTGCTGGGAGGGGCACTGTGTCAGTTTCAATGCAATCAACACATGATATTAATGGAATTTACGCAAAAATATGGTTCTTATGAAAATTGGGCATTAGTAGTATCAATCTGAGGAGTTTGCTGTTTTTCACTTCTTGTTGGATAATTTGTGATTATTGGGGTTTTTAAAGGTTCCTTGTGGGATGTAATGCATTGTAGATTCCAGTTGAGTTGTCAAAATTGATGTTTTTATGTGGGTATGATATAAATTTAGAGCATAGTTAAATTTAAGTCTCAGATTTTGCCTTGTCCACTAAATTTGTCTGATAATATGACTTCCCACCCCCAACCTGCAAGGGAACTTCACTTCACTTCTTAAAAATTGTAATTGGAAACGGAAATAAGAACCCTGTTTGATGTAGATTTTTTGAAGAATAGATGTTGTGAAAAGTGATTTTTGGGGATAATGTGTGGCTAAAAATGAGTTACAGGAGGATATGAATTTTATAGAAACTCTACAAATGAGGGGCTAAATATAATTATTTTTTTGGGAAGTATCTATTTTGAAGAATTAAATTGATATGACACCAAATTTGGTTCTTAAGTCAAACGCACAACTTTCTTAAATATAATTGGAAATTAAAAAAAACACCAGCAAACAACATGTTCGACTGGAATTATTTTCACTGATATTTTAATTGTTTTGTTTTGATATGGCTATGATTCAAAAGAAGATTACCGAGTTTCCAATTTGCCCACATCCTATCTGTATAACTGAAGTGGATATATCTGTAATTCTCATTATGGAAGAAATCTTAACACGAGAGAGATTTAGAGGTACATTTTTTTTTTCCAAAAAAGAAGAAGGATATATTATATATAAACTTCTGAGTTCTGGAGGTATTTAGACTGTGCTACAATTTTACGTGTATCGTATTGTGCTTCTTGTTTTAGATTATAAAAAAATATTAAGTCAAATCTTGTGATGGTTGTTGGTTTGTTCACTTTTTCATTTCATTTTCTAGGATCCACAGCAAAGAAGGATGGGTATAGCTGATACAAAGAGCTCTAAGAATTGCTGGATTAAAGTCTCAGCTTGCATTACATAAGTAATATCTAGAATTTGTACAGCTTTTGGTTTTTACTGATGAAGAGAACTCTTCAAACTCTGGCTGAACTAAAGGAGAAAAAAAGTGAAAGCAAATGGCAGAATCCCGAGCTCCCTCTGTCATTTTTGATATTCCTGAATCTGCCGCTTCTCTCAATCCAGTAAGATTTCATTCAGATAGACATGGGAATCATAATGTTCATGGACCTAGTTTTTCTGGCTTTAAGAAGAGAGGTCATAATCTTGGAAGTCGTTCTTGGATAAAGATTGATCAGACTGGCAATTCAAAAGTTTTGGAACTGGATAAGTTTACCGTAATGAGGCATTGCTCTTTACCTTCTCGAGATCTCAGGCTTTTGGACCCGATGTTTATCTATTCTTACACGATATTAGGTCGAGAGAAGGCTATTGTCATTAGTCTCGAACAGATTAGATGTATAATCACAGCTGATGAGGTTATACTAATGAACTCACTTGATGGGTCTGTGCTACAGTACAAGTCTGAATTGTGCAGACGCCTTCAGACATCTAAAGATCAACCTGGTAAAATAGTTTAGTTTGTAAATGATGTTTAATTTTTCCATCGTTGACTGCGTCATTTTGCTCCTATGCACCACTAAGTAATAAATCTTGATCTCTTCGTGAAATTGTGTTCTTTATGTCTTTGGAACATTGAGATAAATTTCAAATATTAGTATTCTTGACAATATTACTGAAAAGAAAGTGGATAGAAAGTAAGAACTTGAATCCAAAAAAAATTCTTAGAAGTCTATTGAATTCTCTATAGTGAGAGAATTATCCGCATCTAATTGATCGGAAATGGAAATATTTCCTCATCATCTAGAGAGATACATATAATGGTTTTCTGTTACATATGTTCTCAAGGATTAACCACTGCTTATTACTAGTTTAACCAGCAATCCTTCAAAACTATACCAGTCAATGAGAAGTACAGGTTATTGTTTTTGCACCTTCGTTATTCCTTTCCATTGATCTAAAATTAACATGAATCAGCCTGATAGAAATTCCAGGGAGAAGTTAATATAAAAAGGGAACAAGAAAGTAGGTTACTGACTTTCTGTAAATCTCTAAATTCATGTACCAGTGTTAGACAGGACACTTCTTTCTGTACATGGAACGTGGTTGTACACGTTGACCACAAGATTATGGAAATGTCTATGTTTCTCACAGCAACAGGTATTGATGTAAAATGTGAAAATCTTAGTGGGAAACCGAGTTTTAAACATTGCCTTCCATGATTCTCTCTCTCTCTTTTACTTATCAAGAAAAGAAAGCTAAGAAAAGCAAGAAACTGAGTAAAAATGGTCCATTTTCAATAGGTTAAAAGTTAAAACCTTCTAGATCTACAGTCTGCAAATTGTCCATTACTTCGCACCTGCCTTGCTTCTTATCTAGCTTTAAGGTGCCCTGTGTCGGGACACTGGGGAGTCCAGAAGGCATAAGCATAAAGTCTAAGGCCCGTTTATTGTCACATAGGCCGTATTTGGTTCGTCTTCTTCGTGAATTCGTCTGATAGTAGCCTGACCGTATATCCACGTTTATTTTCTGGTAAATGTAATTCGTAGAGTATAAATTGGTTTTATTATTTTCTGGTGCTTTCTTTCTTTGATTTTACCATCATAGGTTCTAACAAATTGAAGAATGATCTCTTGATTGGTCTCCTATAAAGTTGTTAAACATAATCATCAATACAATCTTATAGAATTAACTTATTCCATGACTTAAAAAGTGTTATTCTGACAATAATTTAATGAATTTCTCCTATAACTCTTTTATTTTATTCAATATTTACAATTAGATATGAAATTTGAATGCATGTATATATTGCTTGTATTTTCTATATTAAAACAAATTCGGAAATCAGAGTTCACAGTTCAGGTAACAAGCATTTAATATCACCTCTGTTTTAGTTTAAGCTTAATATGAATCAATCAATTATTGAATACTTTGGGATTTTTTTAATTAAATAGATATAAATTCGTCTAAATCTAGGAGCAGTCTTACAACTAGAAGGGGGGTTTGGCAGAATCCCCTACACCGAGAAGTAATACAGTTGGTGGAAACATACAAGGCTTACCTCCAGAACTACGTCAAGAGGAGAGAGAGAAGAAAGCATATGAATATTATATGTTTAGAATATGTTAAAATAGAAATATGTTAAGAATCATTTAAATCTCTTCACAAGAGCATTTGTGACTATGGCACTAGCAACGATAAAATAAAACTGTTTTAACATATATTTAGTTTTAAGGACCAATATATTGGTCAGTACACGTGGTCCTCCTCTTCCATACTGAATAGATCTATGGAAATAGAACTGGTCTTTTCTTTCTAATTTCTTTTCATGTAACAGTTGATAATGTGCAAAGATTTTTTCATCAATGAATTTTTTTTCTTGATACTGATGATTATTCAATACAGCATTTCAGCCTGCTATAACTATAAAGTTAAGTTGCTTGGAGTTGCTCACAATGTGCCTGATTTTATTCAGATGATCTGCCTTTCGAATTCAAGGCATTGGAGCTTGCTTTGGAACTAACATGTACGTCCCTTGATACTCAGGTACGTGACTCTCTGTTTTAAGCACTAGAAGTGAAAGTTTTTGTTTGAGATTTCTAGTTTTGTCTAGAAAATGGATCCTAGAGTTTGTCTTAATTAGCCTATGGGTATCTGAGATCTGCTATGACTCATTGTGGAGGTTGCTCCGCGCGGGGAGTGTGTTTTCGCTGTATATTTGTTATGAAGATTTCTGTAGGAAATCTGTTGTTTCTGATTCCCAAATTTACATTCAGGAAATGAAAAGCCTTTCCTTCAGTTGTTTTAATCTCGTTATTCTTTGTGCACTCAAGTCGTTTCCAAAATGGCTCATCTTCTCCTATCTTTGATTTGAGGATTACTACATGTGGTTTTTCTGCCCTAACTCCACTACCAATCTTCACATCCACAAACATGGTTACCGAAAGATGAAATGCTATATATGATGTACACTTGTTTGAATGGTATCTATATGTGGGTATAACTCCCCATAAACAAAATAAGCAATCTAATAGCATCTTTGGTAGGGAGGATTAGATAGCACGAGTCATGTTCAATACTAGGTACCAAACATGCACTAAAGAATGTGTGATAGGGAGGATTGGATAGCACACGTCATACTCAATATTGGGTACCGAACATGCACTAAAGAATGTGTGAGCTAAGTCATTGCTTTGAACTTTATGCATTTAGTAGGTGAAAGAACTAGAAATGGAGATATATCCAGTACTTGATGAATTAGCGTCATCAATAAGCACTCTCAATCTAGAGCGGGTGCGTAGATTCAAGGGCCACCTCCTTGCCTTGACCCAGAGAGTACAAAAGGTAAGACCATGGATTTGTGCATTAGAATATATGTTAAGCGGCTTTTTGTACTCATCAGCTTTTATCTTGAATTCTTAGGTTTGTGATGAAATCGAACATTTGATGGATGATGATGGAGATATGGCTGAGATGTATTTAACGGAGAAGAAAGAAAGGAGGGAGGTGCTGGCCAGGAGTGACCTATATGATCAAATCAGCACTTCTCAAAATGTAAGGGTTGTATCAAACTCTGCACCCGTTTCTCCAGTGGGATCATGTAGTGGAGTGCGGAAACTGCAAAGAGCTTTCAGCAGCATTAGTTCTAGTAAGCATGGAAGTTTCCTAAGTTCATCTAGTGGTGGAGAAAACATCGATCAACTTGAAATGTTACTGGAAGCATACTTTATAGTCACTGACAACACACTCAACAAGTTGCTATCGGTGAGAAACCCATTATCAGACCATTCTTCCCAGTATATTGTTTACAAGTCTTAAATAAATGTAGTTAAAACTAAGGAAAAAATTGCACCATTGTTCCCAACTTTTGAAAAGGAGCAAGTTGGTCCTCAATCTTTGATTGTAGTTGCACAGGGTAATCTCTTAAGATCATGCGACCCTTACATGTTCAAATTTATAAAGTCAAGGTTTTGTTTCTCAACTTGGACTAGTGCTCAAAAATTTCTGAAGCATGTTTTCATGATGGCCACTTGACAATTCAGTGAAAATTTGGACAGTTTTGGCCATTAGGGATGATTGTACAACTTGCCACTCTGGCAATAGGTTAGTGCATATAATTAACTGCCATTTTTTCCTTTGTCAATTCTAGAGGCTCTCTAGGGTTGATTACTCTTTGGCCACGACCACCTCGCAAAATATCCTTTTAAGTTTGACACTGGGAATGTACTTGTACATTCATGATTTGATTTTGACTAAGCGTACTCTGTAGGCCTAAGTAACTAAGTTGCACTGGCTTCTTAAGAAAGAGCACTTCGTTCATAGATCTGGTGGCTTTAACAAGTGATCGAAGTACACATTCACCATTGCTGTACTACAAACAATTAGTTCAAAATAAGTCAAAATAATTCGCATTACTACATGATTGACACTTAGGCGCAAGTAATTTTACTTTCATATTTCATGGCGTTGCAGCTTAAAGAGTATATCGATGATACGGAGGATTTGATCAACATAAAGCTGGTATGGATCGAAAGGCAATAATCATGATTAGATTTCTTATCTTTAACAATATGCAGTGCAGACAAAATTTACTTGTTTTATATTTGTAAACAGGGAAATGTTCAGAACCAGCTGATCCAATTTGAGTTGCTTCTGACGGCTGCTACTTTCGTAGCTACTGTATTTGCTGTTGTAACTGCTGTTTATGGAATGAACTTCGAGGATTCAACCTTTGATAACCCGTCTACATTTTACTGGGTTCTTATCATAACTGGAGGATTCTGTGGAATGTTGTACTTTGCCTTCTTGATTTATTTTAGGCACAAGAAAGTATTTCCTTTGTAGATTGTACATGCGAACATAAATTGTTCAGAATTAATTGATGGAAAATTGGTCACAAGATTTTGTTATGACACCAGAACGATGAGAACTTGAGCTCGTTGAACCCAGGCAAGTGCAATAGTTGGTATTCTCTCTGATTTGGTTATCAATGCTGCAAGATTCGTGCTTATGTTTGAGGTTTGAACTCGCGGTTTATTTTCTCCGCGACAATATTCATTTGGACAACTTTTTCTTTTAAGCCTTTGTTTGGAACTCATTTTAGATATCCGTTCAGCAGTGTTCTAAAAAGCGTCTAGGTGCGATACGAAGTGAAAACGCTAGGCCAAGTGGCTTGGCGCCTTATTTACCGTTGATCGCTAATGCACGTCTAGGCGCACCTTATTATCTTTTTTTAAAAAAAAAATTACAATTCTTTTTAGTTAAAACAAGGAAATGGGGTAAAATTGGAAAATTGGTTTTTATTATGATCTTTTACCTAGACAAAATGTACAGCTTGTGGGTCCTCTTGATTTGACATGAAAATATTTTTCATAACAATCATGTTGTATGTACATCTTTCTTTACGTCATTTTTTATATTGTGTCATGTGACGACACATGATTTAACATTTTTGAAAAAACACTTTCGCCAACACTTTTTGAACTTAAATGGAGTGTGCAGGGATGTAAAACAAAGGATGTACACTTACATGGCAGTTGTTTAAGAATAGGGATGGCAACGGTTCGATTCAGGGTCGGTTCGGTCAAAACCATAATCACACCACCAAATTTTTTGTCACACCATAACCACGAAAATTTATTTTTTATAAGTCTAAACTCCAACCGTCAAGTTGCAAAAAAAAAAAAAATAATATTGAAAAAAAGTCAATAAAAATAAAAACACGGTACTAAGCCAATTTAGCAAACAATATCCCAAATGAAAATGCAAACAATATCCCCACTTCCAAATGCAAAATAGAGAAATGCAAATGACAATAATTATAAAAATAAAAATTGCATGACAGATATATGAAAAATGAAAGCATAAATAAAAAAATAATTCTTCCATGCTGGATTGGTAAATTACCAAGTTCTCGCAAACAATATAACCCAAAATATATGTTGAAT